>JAUMJK010000696.1:0-201297 GCA_033558105.1 Coccyzus lansbergi
GGTGGGGGGGCACAGCGCCCCCTGGCGGGCTGGAGGGGACACAGCGCCCCATGATGGGATTGGGGTGGGGGGCACAGCGCCCCCTGGCGGTCAAGAGGGGGCAGCGCTGAGAGCATCTCCCTGGTCCATGAGGTAGAAGGGACTTGAAAGCCTCCCCCAGTTCCACAGGCAGGGACACCTCCCACCGGACCAGGAAAGCATTTCTGCCTAATGTGTCATCTGAATCTCCTCCCTTCAGCCTCATTTCCTTCCTGTGAGAGCGAGGAGGGCACAGGTTGCCCAGGGAAGCGGTGTCTGCCCCATCCCTGGAGGGATTCAAGGCCAGCGTGGATGGATCTTTGATCACTCTGATCCAGCGGGAGGTGTCCGGATGGAGCCGGATGAGGTCTGAGGTTCCTTCCAACCCAAACCACTCTGTGATTCCATTTAAGGGTATAACTGAGTGTCACTCAAACTTGTTTCCAAAAGAGTCTTTCGTAACTTTTTACATCACTCCAATTAAATCCACTTCTCGATCAAACAACACATATTTACTATCCCAGACCATTGAGATAACAAAAATACTCATTGTGGGAGCAACGCCAAGTATATGGAAGATTCCATTCTATGATTCCAAAGAATCATAGAATTACCAAGTTGGAAAAGACCCACAGAATCGAGCATGATGCTGGTACCAAGCACATTATAATAATCATAGAATCATAGAACAACCAGGTTGGAAGAGACCCACTGGATCATTGAGTCCAACCATTCCTAGCAAACATTAAACCATGTCCCTCAGCACCTCGTCCACCCGTCCCTTAAACCCCTCCAGGGAAGGTGAATCAACCCCCTCCCTGGGCAGCCTCTGACACTGCCCAATAACCCTTTACATGAATTTTTTTTCCTAATGTCCAGCCTGAACCTCTCCTGGTGGAGCTTGAGGCCATTTTCCCTTGACCTGTCCCCTGTCCCTTGGGAGAAGAGCCCAGCTCCCTCCTCTCCACAATCTCCTTTCAGGGTTAGGGTTAGTTCAGAAAACCAAGTAGCTGTATAAATATCAGCCTCAATAAGAGAAGCCAGTAGTAGTAGTACTTTCTTAATTTGACTCTTGCCTGTGCTGCTAATTAAAAGAATTTGCTTAGAGAAGACTAGGAGGGCTGTGTCTCCTTCATTGGCTGCGACACATGGAGCAGAATATTTTCTAAAAAATTACTTTCTTACACAAAAAACTAATCCATTTGTCACAACCTCAGCTCCACAGCCAAACGAAGAGCAAACAAGTGATGCTGTCAGGCTGTAACGGCCTTGAAGATGCAAAACCTGGAAGGTTTTTTCTCTAACGTTTATTGTCACTGAATCATCTTGCTTTGGGTTTGGGGTTTTTTTTTCATATTTTCTCACAGGGAACAAAACTGATGCCTCGATATAAAACTCTAAACAGGCTGTAGATACACATCACCTCACAAAAGTAAACACAGTCCCTTCCTCAGTGTCTCAGGGAAGCATGAGCCTGTCCCCAGGAAAAAAGAAGCGTTGTCACCTAACAGGGACCCTTCTAGAGGAGTTTCACCCATGCTAAGAGTGCACTATGTAATACAAAACAGAACAGGAACAGACAAATCGATAGCTTGGAAGCTTATTTTATTACGCTTTGGTAAGTCTGGTTTCCTGTGGATCAAGACAGTTAAGCAAACGGGTTGAACGCTCTCCTTCTCCCCAACAGGGTCTGGAATCATCTTGCTGTCCGACCGAGCAGGCTTTGGATCACTAAAAGCGCCGTATTGCTCTAAAGAGTGCTTTTCCTAATAGTAAAATCAGTTATTTTTTTTAAAGAAAATGGATGGTTGAACGTTTTAGGCTTAATTTACGAAAACGGCAATGACCTAATAACGCAGAAAAATAAAATTTGTAGGTTGATGAAACGCTGATTACAACATAACAGCAGCCACTCGGAAGACAAGCTGTAGTAGACATTTTTTTTAACCCACAACTTTCAACTCATATAGAATCATAGAAAAACCAGGTTGGAAGAGACCCATCGGACCATCGAGTCCAACCATTCCTATTTTTGAGTCAAAATCATAGATTTTTGAGTCAAAATCCTAGATATACACAATATATCATCTTAAGGCGCCTTCGGCGTTCGAAACGTTAACTGAAAAGCAGAATCTAAAACTCAAGACTACTGTAGGTGGCTCCTCTACAATGATTTTTACACTGGCTGTAAAGCTAACTGCCCTGACGAGATGCATCGTACACATCGTGCTGCCTCCTATACCCTTTCTGCGAAAAATATTTTAAACAAGAAACCCACATAAATAACGTTTTTATGGGAGCGAAGAATAGGACCGACACTTTAAAATAAGCACCTTTACAACAGAAACGTAGCCTGATGTAACCAGCACATACAGTCTCAAAGATAAAAAAGGGACTCCAATCGTCTCTGCTAAGGCCACAAAAGCACCTCGTGTGATGAAAAGCACCTACACGGACAGGGAACACGGAAGAGGTAGTGTGTCATCTGGTAAGATGTGTGCGTCCAGGAAGGACTCGAGTAAAACGATGCTTAAGAGAAGCAGACGTATTGTACCTGTGGCGGAATTCACTTTTCATAGAGAAGCTATTGCACATTTAGGAGCATTAGCCAGTATTGCTCCTTTGGATTCCACGTCTCTAGTTTTCCTCGCGGTGGTTTCTTGAGCTGTTAGGTTGCCAAGAACGCTAGAGATCCTGAAAAATTCTATGTTCAGACATTCCGTTCCAGGAAATTACGCAAGGGAGCACCAAGCAATTTTTAAAAAATAGAATCATAGAATCATAGAATCACCAGGTTGGAAGAGACCCACCGGATCATCGAGTCCAACCATTCCTATCAAATACTTTATGAAGATCCTCATTAGTCTTTCCTTTCTTTCTTTTCCTTTTCATAGAATCATAGAATCATAGAACAACCAGGTTGGAAGAGACCCATTGGATCTTCTAGTCCAACCATTCCTATCATTTCATTTCCATTTTTCCCTCAGAGGAAGTCTTTTTCTTTCTCAGATCCTTCAACCACCACTGTTCAAAATGATTCTTCAGTTTCCTACGAACTTTGCCTGTAATGGGTCATTAATTTGCATTCGATCTATGCAGAAATTCCACGTTGATGCAAAAAAAATCCAGGACAGAAACCTTAAAGGAAGCACACGGAACCGCTTTCTATGAAGTGCTGCTGTCCCGGTTTGAGATGAGGAAGCGCGTTAACTTCAACAACTGGAAGCTGATTCGTGTCCTGAGTGTGAAAGAAGAACTGTGTCTTGTGCCAGCTGCCGTCTTCCATCTGCAACACACGGAAGAGGAACATGAGATTCATAGCAAAGACGAGCTTCAAAATATGATACAAGAAAATAGGGATGGTTGGACTCAATGATCCAGTGGGTCTCTTCCAACCTGGTTATTCTATGATTCTAAGTTGTTACTATGACAAAAATCAGAATGTTTTGATAAAAGCTACAGTAGAATTGCATTTTGTCTAAGCAGTTGTGGGGTTTGAAAGTTAGACAGAACATCCCTCTGACAAAAAAAGCGACAGACCTCATAGAATTTCATGGGAAAAGGACACTTCTCATAGAATCAGAGAATAATAAGGTTGGAAGAGACCCACCGGATCATCGAGTCCAACCATTCCTATCAAACACTAAACCATGTCCCTCAGCACCTCATCCACCCGTCCCTTAAACCCCTCCAGGGAAGGTAAATCAACCACCTCCCTGGGCAGCCTATTCCAATGCCCAATGACCCTTTCCGTGAAAAACTTCCTCCTAAGGAAGTCCTCCTTCGAAGTCATCTAGTTGTCCAAAATGTGGTTTTGTATGAGATAACCTCAACAAAACTCCTACTGAAGCATGAATTTTCATTTTGAGAGTAACTCTTCCTAAAATTTCCTGGAGGATCCTCCTTTATTTTTGTTCTGATCTCTCTCCAGTGTCTGTGTAGTCTTGAAATACATGGTGCTCGATGCAAACAGCAAGGATAAGACACCTTGAATTGCTGCAATTGTGGTTTGGGTTGGGTAGATGTTGAATTCAGCACGAGGAGGTTTGCAGATGGAGATGTATGCAGAGCAATGTAAGAAGCTTCAAGGGACGTGAATCTAAATCATAGAATCATAGAATGACCAGGTTGGAAGAGACCCACCGGATCATCGAGTCCAACCGTTCCCATCAATCACTAAACCATATCCCTCAGCACCTCATCCACCTGCACCTTAAACCAGTGTAAGATCAATATGATCATTATTTACTTGCTGAAAGTTCATAACATCTAAATAGTTACTCATTATGGTTTTAATAACACAAGTGCTAAAAAGTACTTACCATGCATTCATCCACAAGCACCTTTGGTTCAAGTAAAGTATTTGCCTTAAATATCTGCCCGTTCC
The DNA here is from genome assembly GCA_033558105.1 of Coccyzus lansbergi. NCBI lineage: Eukaryota > Metazoa > Chordata > Aves > Cuculiformes > Coccyzidae > Coccyzus > Coccyzus lansbergi. The sequence goes on from JAUMJK010000696.1 coordinate 4,406, forward strand.
ATCCTCTGAAGCTAAGGGAAGTTTTCCGGCCACCTGCTTTATTTAATGCCCACATGGGTGTGTTCAGACAATGAAAGGTGATGCTGTGGGTTGCTTCCGAGCTCAGCAAGTGGAGGAAGTTCATCTGCACTTTTCCAACGCCGAACTCCAGCTAAGTTCCAAGAGAAACGAATCGTTAGACTAACGGCTGGACCTTGCTGAATGACCACAGCAACACCAAGTGACACACATGTACACGTGTGGTACCCAGGCACGAGAGCACATACACGTGTTTACGCACTGGGGTCAAAGCCAAAGAACACAATTTGTATTTTTTGGGAGAGCTTTAAGGCTCTATTAAAACGATGACTATAAACAGAAGCTTCATAGGACGTTTTCAAAACTTATATGTAAATATTTGTTAATGCTTACAGTATTGCTGAAACGCACAGCTGGGCAGAAAACACTTCTTTGAAATAAGGCAATGGAAACAAATGATTTTGTGATTCAAAGAAAGATATTATCAGCTGGAGTGTTTTAACTGCAGCCACACCGTTCTGCTCTTTAATTAGCTTAGACCGCAGGTTCTGGCAATGCCTACATCCAACTTAAAATCCAAGCATCTCATACGATCATAGAACGGTTTGGGTTGGAAGAGATATTAAAGCCCATCCAGTTCCATCTCCCTGCCATGGGCAGGGACACCTCCCACTGAATCAGGGGCTCCAAGCCCCATCCAGCCTGGCCTTGAACCCCTCCAGGGATGGGGCAGCCACAGCTGCTCTGAACAACCTGTTCCAGGGCCTCCCCACCCTCACAGCAAAACATTCCTCCCTAAGATCTCATCTCAATCTCCCCTCTTGCAGCTTAAAACTATTCCCTCTTGCCCTACCACTGCCCTCCCTGATCAAGAGTCATTCTCCACCTTTCCTGGAGCTCCTTTAAGCAGCACTGGAAGCTCCTCTAAGGTCTCCCTGGAGCCTTCTCTCCTCCAGAATGAACAACCCCAACTCTATCTTTGCATCGGAACTGCTGCAGCACTCAGATCATCTTTGTGGGTGATCATCTTGTAATCTTTTGATTGTAAACTTTGATTTTAGACAAAAAGCATAGTTACTCATTACCCAAAAAGAATTTCTCTGAGACTACGTGATATTCAGGTATCTTCCAAATGTAGAGATGCTTATGGGAACTTTATGCTATTTCTGATGCTCTCCTGTGACTTCAGTGCATAAGCAAAACCCCACAAATATAACAATTCTTTTCCTAAGGGTTTTAGGACTACACGGAGTGATGACAAAGAAATAAGTCTCTGCCTAACGGCATTTAAAAGCAGCTCAGTGTTGAAAAGCAGTCAGAATTTTCTTCCTTCCTGTTAGAGTGGCCTCAGCATCTCTACACTTTGCTGGCATGAGCAATGTGTTACTAATGGAGCTTAGAAACATTTCAGGGTTCATTTTATGCCTTGCACAGAAAATTATAAACAAACTAAAATAATTTCACCAGCATGGAAGGTGAGTAAGTGACCAAAGTGAGATTGGACTCAAATGGATTGTCTCCAGATAAAGTCCTGTAACAGAATATAACACATCCTTCCACAAAGATATACACTAAAAACCTGCTGAAATCCAGCATCTTTCCATGAGTTGGGCAACTAAATATTCGTTTGCTCAGTGTTTCAGCACCGGCAGGAATTCTCAATTCATACCTTGGTCACAGACAGCGGCGTTAAACACGTCTGACCACCTGCAGTGAAGTTGCAGAAAACTTCAACGGCATCGGAAGGACAGCCAAGATTTGGGTCGATCCAGTATTTTCCTGTCAGTGCACAATCCCAGATGGAAAACAAACCCAAAATATAATTGTTACTAAGCAATTGTTACAAGCCCAGTTGCATTCGAGCTTTAAGGAAAGCGAACACTCACCGTCTGCCACTTTCCGCTCGCAGTTGAGCAAATCCCTGCAGATCCGCGCTGGGTTCTCCCGCGTGCCCAGGGGGTTCTTGATGCTGTGTAGTAAATTGCTCAGGTAGTGCAGCGTTTTGAATATCTCTGTGCTGTGATCTAGTAAAGTCACTTCAGTATTCTGGTATTTCTGCCCAAGGGTCTTGAGCAGATGCGTTACCGTGAAGGAGTTACGACAGCAATGGAAAAAAATCATAGAATCATAGAATCACCAGGTTGGAAGAGACCCATCGGATTATCGAGTCCGACCATTCAATCGAACAGCCAGAGAGAAGCAAAGTGTTTATAGTGCATGCAAACAGCCGTATTGAACAGGGTAAGAATAGCATAAACAAATTAGCACATTTAATTAAAGTTATTAGAGCCGAGAAGTTACAGGCAGGTTAATATCATGCAATTACATTATTACGGCATAAAAATGGGGATAGAGGAGGAAAAAAAGAAAAAAAGAATAAAATTAGTGCATTTTTTAAAGCGTACGTGGCAGTTTTAGATTTTCACAGAATCATAGAATAGTTTGGGTTGGAAGGGACCTCCAAGTCCATCCAGTTCCACCCTCTGCCATGGGCAGGGACACCTCCCACTGGATCAGGGGCTCCAAACCCAACACAGTCTGATGGGTGTGACAGCTGATAAACTTTTGTTACTGCCAATCATGACCAAAAAAGTAGAAATGCTGCTGTCTTTAACTTCTTTTGGATTGTGTCCTACAGATCCTAGCATGGTTAATTGTATTCCAGCCATTACTTGCTATCTGTGACTCATTTTAAATTGTCTTTGCAAAGAAGCCCTGTTCTGCGCTCAACAGATTAGAATCATAAAACAACCAAGTTGGAAGGGACCCATCGGATCTTCTAGTCCAACCATTCCTATCAAACACTAAACCAAGTCCCTCAAGACCTCATCCACCTGTGCCTTAAACACCTCCAGTGAGGGGGAAAAAACCACCTCCCTGGGCAGCCTCTTCCAATGCCCAATGACCCTCTGCGTGAAAAACTTCCTCCTAATTTCCAGCCTAAATCTCCCCTGGTGGAGCTTGAGGCCATTCCCTCTCGTCCTGTCCCCTGTCACTTGGGAGAAGAGCCCAGCTCCCTCCTTTCTACAACCTCCCTTCAGGTAGCTGTAGAGAGTAATGAGGTCTCCTCTCAGCCTCCTCTTCTCCAGGATAAACACCCCCAGCTCTCTCAGCTCCTCCTCCAGCCCCTTTTCCAGCTTTGTTGCTCTTCTCTGGACTCACTCCAGAGCCTCAACATCCTTCTTGTGCTGAGGGGCCCACAACTGACCACAGGATTCAAGGAGCGGCCTCACCAGTGCTGAGTCCAGAGGGAGAATCACCTCCCTGGACCGGCTGGTCACACCATTTCTGATCCAAGCCAGGATACCACTGGCCTTCTTGGCCACCTGGGCACACTGCTGGCTCATGTTCAGTCGGCTGTCGACCAACACCCCCTCATTGCATCCCCTGCACGACAACAAAAGTGGATTGAAATACGTTACCTCCATCTGCAGTGCAGCATTTGAATCAAGCAAGGCTTGAACAGCAGCATTGATGTCCACTTGTTTCTGAAAATAAAAAAAGATATTTCAGAACACAAAAAAGACACGAACAAGAATATTATAAAAGACAGGTGGCAAATTCTTTGAGCACTGTGGCAACAGACACGACAGGAAAATTATTTTGGGAAATAATTTATTGCAAACACTTACTTTTAAATAGGATCTTGCCTTTCTTTTCCAAAGAATGCAAGCATGTGTACAGAAAAAGCATATTTGATTTTTATTAGCACCCCCATATCCAATTTAATCATCATACACCTAGAAAAAAACACTATAATAATTATTAAAGACTAATGTCTAATGTGCAAGTAGCACCGATTCTTCTGTTTCTATCGTTCAGAGTACTCAGACATAGAACAGAAGAAAAACTTGGAGTGTGATGGAGTTACCTCACGTCAAGATATGAGCAAGTCCATGAGTGTTGCCCATTGAGGGCTCGACCGCACAGCAGAACAGAAATGACATTCAAAAAGAAGGTAGAAGAATGTATTACTGTTGCGATGGAAATCATAGAAAAATGATGGAACAATCGATGCATCTGAAGAGGATCCTGCTGGTTTCATTTTAAATAAAGGACTCTATTGTCGGTTGGGGGTTGTTACAAAACTTACTCTTGGTCCTGGTGGTCCAGGTGGTCCCTGGAAAACGCAGAAACCCAGATATTAGGTGCTTCCCGTGTTTATACAATGCAATCCCAATAAAAAAATACAGGGATGGCTTTTTATGCACTTACAGGTGGTCCTGGCTGCCCCTGAGGTCCCTGAGGCCCCTAGAAGAAACGGAGATAATATCCAACAGTTAAGAGATGAACATCTCTGATCTAGATTTATGTATTTTTTCAATCACAAAACCTGACAAGGCATACAATGCAGAAGATGTGATAATTATAGAATCATAGAATCACCAGGTTGGAAGAGACCCACCGGATCACCGAGTCCAACCATTCCTATCAAACACTAACCCATGTCCCTCACGACCTAATCTACCTGTGCCTTAAACACCTCCAGGGAAGGTGAATCAAGCACCTCCCTGGGTAGCCTATTCCAATGCCCAATGACCCTTTCCATGAAAAACTTCCTCCTAATCTCTAGCCTAAATCTCCCCTGGCGGAGCTTGAGGCTAAACCATGTCCCTCAGGATCTCATCTACCTGTGCCTTAAACCCCTCCGGATTATTAGCTACTATTGATAAAGTGCCATACTCTTAACATCTGAATATTCCTGCTAGAACTGCCTATTCGTCTAGTTACTTGTGTATCTAATTACTTTTCTATTAAGGGAATTTTAAAAGTCAAAAAATATTCATCTGTAACGAGTTAGACATTGCTCCAGCATTACCTTCATGTTGTCAACACAAGGGATGAATCATTGTAAAATAATGCTATGGGTAGCTGTAAAAAACTAACTGATCTGCTTCAGTTTGGGTTTGAAGGGACCGTAAAGATCAGCCAGTTCCAACCCTGCCAAGGGCAGGGACACCTCCCACTGGATCAGGGGCTCCAAGCCTCATCCAACGTGGTCTTGAAGGCACAGGCCAGATTTGCACCATGTATTAGCAAAACCTTTTAACATAAATGAGTTTATTTAAGCCAAACACTCCTTATCCGCTGCTGCTTGTAACCATTATTCAAGCACAATAAGCTTTTCCAGCAAAAGCCCTCGTACACCGATAGGGTGAACACTAATACTAAGTCTCTGCCAAAAGAAATAATCTTATCTGTTGTGGTCACACTGATGAATATTGCAAAACTGATCTGGTCAAAGAGGTATTAAGTTGTAAATCATTTAATATAGTAATAAGTATTCCTGCTGTGAGATTTCGCAGCGAGATCTCCAGGAGGGTCAGTGCACACGACAACTGATGAGCTTGGGCTTATGCTTCAAGCTGCCACCAACACAGTTGGAAATGGGAAAAGAAAGGCCAGGTTCAATCTTACACTGGTTTAAGGTGTGGGTGGACGAGGTGCTGAGGGATATGGTTTAGTGATTGATGGGAATGGTTGGACTCGATGATCCGGTGGGTCTCTTCCAACCTGGTGATTCTATGATTCTATGTTAATTTGAAAAAGGATCTCAATGCAGAAGAGTGATTTGGCTCTTAAGTCACTGAGGCTCCAAATTTATCAGTATTTAGGAGAATATCATTTGCATTTCCTACTCGGGTTCTTCGGCACATGAAGGAGCAAGTTGGACCAAGTCCAGAGGAGGTCCAAGATGATCTGAGGGCTGGAGCAGCTCTGCTTATGAGGTCAGGCTGAGAGAGTTTGGATTGCTCAGCCTGGAGAAGAGAAGGCTGCAGGGAGGCCTTAGAGCAGCTTCCAGTGCTGAAAGGGCCTCCAGAAAAGCTGGGGAGGGGCTCTGGATCAGGGAGTGCAGTAATAGGAAGGGGGAAAGATACCTTAGAGCCCATTCTATGTAAGCACAAGTGGATGAAGCACAAATTAATAGGTCAGGATGCCTCATTTGAAAAGCTAAGTATATTTACAGGTCTTGGAGCTTATGGTATTGAAGTCATCTTTGTTAAGTCTCAGAAGATCATCTCCCTGAACACCCAGAAATTACTTCAGTTTTCATTCTCCCTGTTCTAAAAAATCCACTGGAATGTCCCTGCTCACACAGGGACAAAGTGCTGAAGACTCTGTGCCTTCCCTTGGTGTTTGCATCACCAAGAACTGACCCAAGATAAACAAGTCAGTCCTTAGACTGTGAAATTAATCTCTCATGTTTCTTGATCACGCTTTCTCTTTCATTTCATACTAAAGATACATCACTGAGCACGATGAGCAGTTTAGTAATATATTCCCATGACGTAGCAGCCGCCCAGTACTCAAAGGGACTGCAAGGGGCTCCAGGAAAGCTGGGGAGGGGCTCTTGATCAGGGAGTGCAGGGAGAGGACAAGGGGGAGCGGTTTTAAGCTGCAAGAGGGGAGATTGAGACGAGATTTTAGGAGATTTAGGCATTCCGGTGGATTTTTCAGATGACTGAGTGCTTCAGTTAATAGTCTTGTTCTTGGCATGTGTCACAATTTTTAGACCCCAAAAGTCCTGGGACAAGAACAGGTCTAATTCATAGTAGTTTCAGAGAGAGAACTCAATATCATTTAAAATAATCAAAACCTGCAACGTTCCAACGAACTGAAGGTATTTTGCAGAACAGGAACGTGATTTGTCTTAATTCAATCTCCCTGCCAATAAAACCCATGAGGATAAAAGTTAAATATCCAACGATATTTGTTAACAATAATCATAGAATCATAGAATCACCAGGTTGGAAAAGACCCACTGGAGCATCGAGTCCAACCATTCTGGGGAGATCACAGTTTTGAAACCCATTAAAACTTCACCGAGCAATATCAGTCACTTTTAGAAGCCTTTAAAATATAACAAAGCTGCATAAAGTGCTGAGGGACATGGGTTAGTGTTTGATAGGAATGGTTGGAGTCGATGATCCGGTGGGTCTCTTCCAACCTGCTTGTTCTATGATTCTATGAGTGTGTTGAAAATCCTGTAGAGATGTTATAAATGTTCATTCTTGCTGCTACAGAGCAGTAAAATTAGGTTAAAATCTGCTTTTGGTGGATTAAGTTAATTGGTAAACGTTCTGCTGGAATGTGCAGGATTATCTTTATAAACCGACTTCATTTACCCTTTGGCGACATTAGGATTTAAGTGGGAAAAGTGTGATTCCGCTTCTTAGTAACAAAAGCAGCGAATTGAACAGTTAGTTTTACTTGTGCTCTTAATTCGTTAATCACCCAATTTGATTGCCAGCACATAAGTTTAAAGGTCAGAGCTCCAATCTTTTTCTAACACCGTAAAACCTTGATTTTACAATAACAAATTAGCTGAACTTCAAAAACATTGCAGATGTCAAAGATTTCCATATTTTCAATGGCTTCTGAAATTTTCCAAATAGTAGAAGGTTGTTTTTTACAAAAATGATTAATGTTAAGCATTTCCTGACCACTTTCATCACTTTGATGTTGTGTCAGCGAATCTAGTTATTTCCTGTTTTTCTCAAAGCTCCAATCACAGCTACAGGAATATTTTGAATTAAAAAAATAATTTTGATTAAAATTTTTCAACAAACCTGTTTCAGACTCATCTGTTTTTCTCCCGAATCAGCCTACAGGACCTGAACTTCGGTTCACCAATGATAAATGATTTTACATTTCACTTCTTTCAAGGGAAAATGGATATTTCCTTCTAGTAATGAAAACTGTAACCGAAACTTGAAGTTACATTTTTTGTGATTCCAGGAAAAACGCCAATATCCATTTTAAAGGTATAAATTCAAGCTGGGAATAAACAGCTGGATGAAAATAACTTTCTCTCCTTTGTATCTGAAAACAGGTTGAAGTAAATCCTTTTCTTGGCTACGTATCGTAAACTAATGCCACTAGGTATGATTTAAAATGAAACATTCTTCTTCTGAAGAACGGAGATTAATTCTTCTTGATGAACTCAAGAACTTATTTAGGAAATAACTTCATAAACACCAGCCCCAAAAATGGAAACAGGTGTTTCTTGTTCACTGTTCTGGACAGGGTTTATTTCATTGGGACCATGGTCAGGGTTGCTCCAAGCCCCATCCAGCCTGGTCTTGAACCCTTCCAGGGATGGGACAGCCATAAGTTCTCTGGGCAACCTGGGCCAAGGCTTCCCTGCTCTCACAGCAAAAGGTTTCTTCCTAAAATCTCATCTCAATTTCAGCTGAAAACAGTTCCACCTCATCCCATCCCTGTCCTCCCTAATCAGGAGCCCCTCCCCAGCTTTCCTGGAGCACCTTTCAGTACTGGAAGCTGCCCTGAGGTGTCCCTGGAGCCTTCTCTCCTCCATAATGAACAATCCCAACTCTCTCAGCTTGTCCTTGGATCTTCTTGGTGGCCTCGTCTGGACTCCCTCTAACAGATCCATTCCCTTCCTGTGCTGAGGACTCTAGAAGTGGCCACGACTCCAGGCTGGGTCACACCAGAGCAGAATCCCTTCCCTTGCCCTGTGGGTCTCACTGCTCTGGATGCAGCCCAGGATCCACTTGCCTTCCTAGGCTGTGATCGCACATTGTTAGCTCACGCTGAGCTTCTCAGCCACCAGTATCCCAAGTCCTTCTCAGGGCTGCTCTCAATCCATTCTCCATCCAGCCTGTGATCGTGCTTGAAATTAATCTTCTAGACCTGAACTGGGACTGCTGCACAATCAGGGGCCACAGTGCCTGTCAGCACACACTGGGTATAGCTACATAAGTCAGCTTGGACAACAAAAGGTTTGATTGATGCTACCAGCTTTCTTGGTCAGCGCTCTCCAGGAGCACCACACAACTGTCTGGCATTCAGAGCGTGCAAGGCTACACTTAGAGTAATGCAGGAATGTTTTTTATGCAGCCAAAAAATATGAAAGCACGAAAGTTGTTTCATCTTACCATTTCACCCCTTGTGCCCTTCTCACCTCTCGGTCCCTGTAAGAAAGAGAAACGGTTAATCCCGTAGGCTTCCTAGTCATCTATGCTGGAATAAGCAAGTTAACATCCATGGAGTTGCGCTGCTCACATGAAAAGTCCTGTCTCATCCATGAAAGAGTTTACAGCTCTGGGGTTTTAATTCTTCTGTATGATTAAAAAAAATAAATTCCTTGAAAACATCTTTTAATTCATAGACTTATAGAATGGTTTGGGTTGGATGGGACCTTAAAGCCCATCCAGTCCCAACCCCCTGTTCTACAGGGACACCTCCTGCTGGATCAAGGGCTCCAAGCCCCATCCAACCTGACCTTGAACCCCTCCAGGGATGGGGCAGCCACGAGTTCTCTGGGCAACCTGAGCCAGGGCTTCACCGTCCTCCAGATGTGGAAAACCAACTGTTTTTTTCAGATTGTATATATATATATTTGTCTCAGTAATTTAACCGTATTCTCCCTATCAATCAGCTGTACTCTCTATAATTTGATCCATAATAATAGATGTGTGCTCCACCATTTTAAAAGCTAAGAACAAAACTCATAGAATTATTTGGTTGGAAAAGAGCTTTGAGATTAAGTCCAACCACTGTTCACTACTAAACCTCATCCCTGAGCACCTCATTTACTTATCTTTTAAGTGCCTTCAGGGATGGGGACTCAAGTTTCCTGGGCAGCCTTGGTGCTCTCCACCACTGAAGAAACCCACAGGTTACATATCTGCTTTTATTAACACATTTCATAGAATCATAGAACAACCAGGTTGGAAGAGACCCATCGGATCTTCTAGTCCAACCATTCCTATCAAACACTAAACCAAGTCCCTCAAGACCTCATCCACCCGTCCATTAAACACCTCCAGGGAAGGTGAATCAACAACCTCCCTGGGCAGCCTATTCCAATGCCCAATGACCCTCTGTGTGAAAAACTTCCTCCTAATCTCCAGCCTAAATCTCCCCTGGCGGAGCTTGAGGCCATTCCCTCTTCTCCTGTCCCCTGTCACTTGGAAGAAGAGCCCAGCTCCTTCCTCTCCACAACCTCCCTTCAGGTAGTTGTAGAGAGCAATGAGGTCTCCTCTCAGCCTCCTCTTCTCCAGGATAAACAACCCCAGCTCTCTCAGCTGTTTCATACTTAAAAAAAGAAAAACCAGTTTCATACTTAAATTGTTTTCTGAAGACACTAACAACCTTACAATTCTTCTCTGGAAGATTTTTGCATCTTGATGGTGACAGTTCATAACACGTAGAAGCAATCTTCAGCTTTAATGCTTTTTTAATGGTACTATCACACTGAATATGAAATTTACCAAAAGCCTTTGTACAAGTAAAGTTTTCCTTCTGTCTGGGACTGAAAAGAACACAGCAACACATAAAAACTAAACCACATTGAAACTAAGCGTGTCTGAGACCTAAGGTAGAAAAAGAACATCCAGGTGGTAGCTACCGTGTGCTAGTTTACACCTCGACTTGCCTGCTGCCCCAGCAGACATGCCCCCCATACACTGGAATTAGACAGAAGGCCAGTGCAATAGCCCTTTTGTCATTGCTTTTTGTCATCCACAGGTGCTGGAGTCACGTGTGGGAGCTCACCAGCTTGGTATAAGATGAAGAAGATCCTGCCGGATGTTATTTACCAATGGAAAAAATGAGAAGGTTGCTAATTGCAAAACAGAGGATTGAAAATAAAAGTAGGTGAAATAAATGATACAAAGAAAAGGGGAAACTTACAGTCCTGCCAGTTGGGCCTGTTACGCCTTCTTGGCCAACGGGGCCAATGTAACCCTGCAAACAAGCAAAGAATTCATTAGACCATCATGGTTTTAAAACAAAAAAAAACCCTCATGACATGTCCTGGTTTAGAGCTGCTCAGCACACAACCCTGGTAAATACCCAAGAGATTTCTTTCTGAATATTGCGTGCACATCACTACATCATCAGCAAGGTAATTACCTTAATAATTAATAATAGTTATGCTTGGAAAGCCCCACACATTGGTTTAGGTGCAAGTCGATGGAAACTAAAGAACTGATTACCAAAGTCCACGTGTTTATTGAGCTACAATCTGCTATATACTGAGCTATGTTACTACCCATGAGAACTCTTTTAAAGCTGCCAGTATGTCCTGTTAAAATCATAGAACAATGAGGCTGGAAGAGACCCACCGGATCATCGGGTCCAACCGTTCCTATCAAAATGTTATTTTCCTATCCATTCCACATAGAGCAAAGTCCTTATTTCCAGCGTTTATGAGAAAGATTAGGTTAGAGGTTTCCAGCCTTGCAAATACAAAAAGTTTCTCTCAATTAAAAACAGGCGCTGCTCGCAAGCCATTCCTGACAATCTTTTTCATGGAGTGAAACACTTACAACTTGGCCTGTTGGACCTTTCGGGCCCAGAATTCCAACCAAGCCGATGTCCCCTGCAGGACCCTGGAAATGTAAAGGAACCGGTTAAGCAAACAAGGACATTGGTTATTTACTTGTTACAGTTTTGTGTCATCAGGGGAAGTAAGATAATTTCTAAAAGAAGTAACAGTGAAAATACAAAACACACTGACCCAGAACACTCATTTTTGGACGTGGAGCACACGGTTCTGCCTACAACACCCCAACAGGTCAGAGAGATTCTGAACAAACTATTCTCCAAGCCAATGAATTCTATTCTTTCCTCGCTTTCTCACTCTATAAATGGCTTAAGATGTAACAGAAAAGAATGAGCACATACTTTTGGACCCGGGAATCCCTGAAATCCCATCAAGCCTTGATCTCCATCTTCTCCCTGCAATAGAAGGAGGCATCCACACTATAACTTCATCCACACCACAACTTCATGTTGGTAACTCTTGGACTACGTGTTATGCATCAACAGCTGTGATTACATACAGCCTGTCCTTTTGGTCCAGTGTCTCCTGCTGGTCCTTGGTCACCTTGTGACCCTGGGTGGCCTCTCTTGCCTCGCTTTCCTGGATGTCCCAGAAGCCCTTTCTCACCCTGTGAACAGGACACATCCTTTATTACAATTATGACAGTTTACATCTAAAAAATGGATTCCTGACAAAAGCATGGAACATATTTTCTCACTAAGAAATAGACCTACTCAAATTGTTTTATTTCCATCAGAATCATAGAATCACCAGGTTGGAAGAGACCCACCAGATCATCGAGTCCAACCATTCCCACCAGTCTCTAAACCATGTCCCTCAGCACCACATCCACCTGCACCTTAAACACCTCCAGGGAAGGTGACTCAATCCCCTCCCTGGGCAGCCTGATTCTATGATTCTATGATTTCCATCAGGAAAGCTTTCAATAATTACATTAAAATGCAAATCATAGAATACTTGGGGTTCGAAGGGACCTTTACAAGTCATCTAGTTCCACCCCTCCTGCAGAAGCAGAGACATAGAATCGTAGAACAACCAGGTTGGAAGAGACCCACCGGATCATCGAGTCCAACCATTCCTATCAAACGTCGTATCAAACATCTTTAACTAAAGCAGGTTGCTCAGAGCCTCATCCAACCTGATCCTGAATATTTCCAAAGATGAGACCTCCACGACCTCCCTGGGCAACCTGTGCAAATGTGACTTGACTGTTTCTTGACACGGGAACATACAAAACCCATCCATCCGGATCATTTCCAGGACGACTGGTTGGACTCGATGATCCGGTGGGTCTCTTCCAACCTGGTGATTCTATGATTCTATGATATCCTCTCACTGCACACACTAAAATTCACAACATGGAATACAGAGCAGGAAGCAAATCTAAAAAGCAATCCTCTGAGCAAGGCACAGGATAGTTTTGCCTCACCTCAGCTATTCCTTATATTTTTGAGATTGTAAGAATTTCTGAGCAGGAATGACCTCCTACGGCTCACTGTCTAGACAAAGGACTGAAATCCAGACTGGCAGCAGTGACAACAAACATTACAAACAGCGAATGCAGTTTACACTAAAATATTTTCAGGAAAAGGTAAGAGACAACATTCCCTCTGCCAGCTTTCAAATAACATGTGGTTTTAAAAACTGCTGATCAATAAAATCTCACAGATGATTTTAGATCATAGAATCACAGAACGGTTTGGGTTGGAAAGGACTTTAAAGCCCATCTAGTTCTACCCCCTCTCTGTCAAGGCCACTTCCCGCTAGAAAAGATGAAAAAAAAATATTCTAAACAGAAAAAAAGTAAATGTAACATTTCGATTATTTGCTTCTTCTGCCATTGTTTAACTAATATGATATTGTGCTGATGCCAGGTACTTGGAACTGCCTGGAAAACGGACCTTTCTCTGATTTCTTTCTTTCTGACAGGGCTTAAAAAGAACAATTTAATATCACAATAAATGAACATCCCAGACACACTTGTTAGACCCAGAACTTGGGATTTAGGCTGGAAATGACTGCACTTATCTGGTAATGGATTGTGTAGATGTTCAAACCATGCAAAAGGTTCTAGTAGTTACAGACATTTAAGAAAGAACGATCAGGACACATTTGGCCCTAAAGCTTTGAACGGATAAAGACAAACTGCTTTGAAGAGCTTCTGGAGTTGGGAATAACATTGAGATGGATGGGAAGTGTGCTTCTGAATCATAGTTTATAGAAGAGTCAGCGCAACTTGCAGTCTTGCCCTTCAAACCAGTTTTGGTGTCAATTACTCAAACGATTGACAGTTGCATCGTGGTTCCACAATCACTGGATGCAGTATGAAGACCAAGAAGTATCAATAATAAGATACCCAAACACGATCTCACGTGCTCACCTTCAGTCCAGGTGCTCCCACGGGCCCTGGCATGCCTGACAATCCCTTGGGACCTCGAGCTCCAGGATAACCTGCCAGACCTGGTAAGCCCACGTTTCCTTTATTACCCTTGAAAAGTGAAAAGAATGGATTACAAGAACAGCCAAACATATTTTCTCATTGTACAATAACAAATAATATAATATCAAAGCTGCCTGGAGGAGAGGGACCTGGGGGTGTGGTTGACAGCAACTGAACATGAGGCAGCAGTGGCCCAGGTGGCCAAGAAGGCCAATGGCATCTTGGCTTGGATCAGAAACAGTGTCACCAGCAGGTCCAGGGAGGTTCTTCTCCCTCTAGTCTCAGCACTGGTGAGACTGTTCCTCGAATCCTGTGTTCAGTTCTGGGCCCCTCAGCACAAGAAGGATGTTGAGGCTCTGGAGCGAGTCCAGAGAAGAGCAATGAAGCTGGGGAAGGGGCTGGAGAACAGGCCTGATGAGGAAGGGCTGAGAGAGCTGGGGGTGTTTATCCTGGAGAAGAGGAGGCTGAGAGGAGACCTCATTGCTCTCTATAACTACCTGAAAGGAGGTTGTTGAGAGGAGGGAGCTGGGGTCTTCTCCCAAGTGACAGGGGACAGGACGAGAGGGAATGGCCTCAAGCTCCACCAGGGGAGGGTCAGGCTGGACATTAGGAAAAAAATTTTCACAGAAATGGTCATTGGGCACTGGCAGAGGCTGCCCAGGGAGGGGATTGATTCACCTTCCCTGGAGGTGTGTAAGGTGCGGGTGGATGAGGTGCTGAGGGACATGGGTTAGGGATTGGTGGGAATGGTTGGTCTCAATGATCCGGTGGGTCTCTTCCAACCTGGTGATTCTATGATAAGGATACAATCTATGGCTCAGCAGTATTGCCTGGATTTCTGCTAATACTCCAAAAGCAAACCCTCATCATACTTAGCAACAAAACTATACGTCCTTTAAGTGTGGTGGATTGAAGGGTCACGAGTTATTATAGTTTAGCAAGTCAACAATGATCAGCAAAGCAAACGCTAACCAAGCCATAGCCTATTGCAGTTGTTCAGTTCAGTGTTCGTATCAGACCTTTTTCCATTCTATCCTAAATATAGAGGATGATTTGGGTTGGAAGGGACCTTAAAGATCATCTAGTTCTAACCCTCCTGCCATAAGCAGGGACATCTCCATGGATCAGGCTGCTCAAGCCCCATCCAACCTGGTCTGGAACCCCTCCAGGGATGGGACATCCACAGCTTCCCTGAGCAACCTGTTCGAGGGCCTTCCTACTCTCATGGTAAAGAAATTCTTCCTTATATCAAGCCTAAATCTGCTCCTCTCCAATTCATACCCATTATCCCTCATCCTACCACCACAAGTCATTATGAACACTCCTCCAGCTTTCTTGGAGGCCCAAGAATTTCCAGCTCTCTTTTCAAATACGTAGGAAGTGAGCACTAATCTCCGTCAATCAGAGAAAATGACCCTTTGGGCTGGTTCTTGGACCAGCATTGTGAGATTTCTGAGGATTCTGAGTTTACAATAAGGAGCTCCTGCTGATGAAAACAAGACGCTGGATTCATTCATTACAGATGGGCTGAAAATCGAGTTTGAGATCCACAGAATCCGTTGGTTTTTTTTTTTACCAGAACAACAACAACAGGAGACAACCTTCCCCCAGAAACATTCAAACCTCAACATGCTTTATTTACAAATACCAGACACGCTGATAATATTGCTCTGATTGTGTACACTCCGCAGAGATTCATACACAACAACTTTCCCACATCAAGAAAGAGCAGAATGTTTGCTATGAAAACGCATGAGAACATCAGACAATAAGCAAAGCAATTCTTTTTAATGAAAAAACCATGAGAACGTGGAGCTAAGCCAAGCTTGACATGTTGAAAAACACAAAATGGGAATTCGCTGTCATCCAAATGCATATTTCTGTGATGTGATTTAGTAGAAATACACACATACATAAATATATAACTTATTTCTTATTTTATGTGATGTTCCGTTAAGCATTCAGAGAAATAAAAGGGTTATAGGGAACAGGTTTTTTCTATTAAATGTGATTTTCAGAGCTTTTAAATATGGCATTGTGGCTTGTAGCCTGATGGACTGATAAACTAACTAAGCAACATTTCAGTTCGTTTCATTCATTGTGGCAAAATTCAGTTAAAAGCCTCTCTGTTACAAACTGGAAAGATGCTACAGATTCTTTATATGGAGTAATGGAATCTATTTTAATCTGAAAGATGATATTTTAGGTGGAAAAATTAAGGAAAAATTAAGAATTGTTTGGGGTGATACTCCTCCATCCAAGCCCAAAGAACTGTAAGTGCTCGAACGAGGAGGACATCACCACAAAATGGAGAAGGGTAACATGTTGAATTTTCTCTTCAATCAACCAGATCAATTTACCCTTTTAACAGAGGTGCCTCATTCAGCACCTTGACTAATTCCCAATGCCAGATCTAACAACCTTTTACTACAATTATTGGTCCATCTAACTAGAGGTACTGAGAAATATCCCAGGAAAGCTTGTTTCCAAGAATATTCCCACCTAGATCAAATATCTGATGTTCCTTTTCACTGGTTTTGGGTAAGAGAGATCTACCCTTAAGGGGTAGAGAGACAGATTACAAATGCAAAGACAATAAGGAAAACGTAGGATTACCTTGGAGACTGCAAGAAACTGCCTCAGCTGAGGTCTATGGCTCATGTTTAGGAATTGAGCTGTGATGCCTCTCGTTAAGAAAGTGTTTTCACTCAGCTCTAGTTAATACTAACATGTGCTAACGAAATGGATCTCCTCACAGCACTTTTCCCTCGTGCTAACTTTACATCCTGGCCAGAACATCAGGAACGAAAGAGAGAAACAACAAAGAATTTGTCTGATTTTCAACATGCTCGAGGAACTGAGAATAATTCCTTCTGTTTGAATACCCGAACCACAGGATCACAGAATGGTTTGGGTCGGAAGAGACCTTAAAGCCCATCCAGTTCCAACCCCATGGGGCAGCCATGAATTCTCTGGGGAAAAAAAGTGTAATGCAAAATGATTTAGAGAGGGGTAAAGTGGAAAGCAACTCACCTTAGGGCCAGGCTGCCCTGTGAGGCCAGGCTTGCCGGGGTTGCCGGGAACACCTTCTGGTCCAGGGTACCCAACTGCTCCTTTCTGCCCTGCTGGCCCTGGTTTGCCCTTGGAGCAAATTGAGATCAAACATAGCACTGTTGGGTCTCCATCTTCACCATCACAGAACTAGACTTCAATCCAAATATTTCCTAAACCCCACACATTAACAGACTCAGTGACATTCCTGAATACTTGCAGACAGGACTCAGAGTTTGGATGTTTGGTTTAAGATGCTTAATTATAGGCTTGTTGTGTTGTGGGCGCTTGTGGTTCTGCAGATCACCATCTACAACACTCTCTACAATTCTGCTCTCTCCAACTACCTGAGAGGAGGTTGTGGAGAGGAGGGAGCTGGGCTCTTCTCCCAAGGGACAGGACGAGAGGAAATGGCCTCAAGCTCCACCAGGGGATAGTCAGGCTCGACATGAGGAAAAAAAATTCTTCATAGAAAGGGTCATTAGGCACTGGAACAGGCTGCCCAGGGAGGGGGTTGACTCGCCTTTCCTGGAGGGGTTTAAGTGGATGAGGTGCTGAGGGACATGGTTTAGAGACTGGTGGGAATGGTTGGACTTGGATGATCCGGTGGGTCTCTTCCAACCTGGTGATTCTATGATTCTATGAACACAGCTCACCTGGAAAAGGACACTTAGCACCAGCCACACCGAAGCTGAGCAGCACATCACCTCTATCTTATTTCTAACCTCCTCTTGCTGAAGTATCTTGCGCTTCGGATGTGCTTTTATACTTAATCATAGAATCATAGAATAACCAGGTTGGAAGAGACCCACCGGATCATTGAGTCATAGAATCATAGAACAACCAGGTTGGAAGAGACCCATTGGATCATTGAGTCCAACCATTCCTATCAAACACTAAACCATGTCCCTCAGGACCTCATCTACCCGTCACTTAAACACCTCCAGGGGAGGTGAGTCAACCACCTCCCTGGGCAACCTATTCCAATACCCAATGACCCTCTGTGTCCATTGAGTCCAACCATTCTGTGACCATTGAGTCCAACCATTCCTACCAATCTCTAGTACTTCTTCAAGTTCCACTTGTACTGCCTGCCTCACTGTATGTCTCGCCTTTCCCTCTTTTCCTCCGGCTGCCAAACACTCTGCTCTCTGTGCTCCTCCAGAGGGAAGAGCCAAGTGTTTACAGAAGACACACAGCTTGCTGCCTTCAAAAGGCTGTTCCAGCCCTCTGCCCAGCAGGTACCAGCTCCGCCAGGCAGCTGCATTTCTCTGCTTGCTGACAATATTTTGATGTGAGGCAGCAGAAGTTATTTAGAATACGTCCTCTGTTATTTATTAGAGGACTAAAGTTGCCTTGATGTGCTTTTTTTTCCTTGATTATGTTTCCAGAACACCTACTGCTCTTTCTTCTCCCTCAAGGAGAAGAGGATGCAAGTTTGTGCCTCTGACTCAAAAAAAAAAGAGCAACAAATATTTCAGCTCAGGCCAAGCAAGAGAAAGAAGCAAAAGCTCAAGGGATCTGTGAGCCATATCCATGGTGGCCACACGGACCCAGACTTCTCGGTGGTTCTTCTTCTATGGTTGGACTCGATGACCCGATGGGTCTCTTCTAACCTGGTTGTTCTATGATTCTATGATTCTATGATTCTGGAGGCTGCAGCTGCTCCAGCTGATGAGAGGGAGGCAGGAGCGAACAGCCCTGTGCAATATAATGGAATAATGAGCCACACGGACTATGAGCCACATCTAAAAATGTTCTAACTTAGTAACTTTTCAAGTGGGAAGGACCTTTGTTGTTATACGAGCTGCATCTCACTTCCCGTGTTAGGGAAGCAGAATTTACTCAGTAGAATTTACATTTAGAATTAACACAGTTCCAACAATTATTCTTATTTTCACAGGGATTCCTTTGCACATCCTGGAGAAGAAAGTGGTTCTTTAGAGTGAGCGTAAGACTTGTTGGTACTACTGGCATGACTCGATTTTGGTTTTATTATTATTACTTTCTCTGTTGTATAATCGGTAGAATTTTGTTACTTACAGGAGTTCCAGGTTTGCCTGCCTGACCCGTCGCTCCTTTCTTCCCAGTGGGTCCCTAAAAGTTACAAACACTCATGAACAGAGAAATATTTTAAACTCATCCCCTATGAAGAGAACTGATCCCCTCTAGGAAGCATTGCCTGGCTTTGGATCAGATTATTTCCATTTCAGGAGGCAGCGGGAAGGTTTTCAAGCAGAAATTAATATATTTTTGGTAGAACTCTGTATATTTTCCCTTCTCCTGAACTGGAAAAGCAGCGTTTTCAGACCTATTCTCCCTCTCTCAGCCACACTTCTGTAAGGAAGGATGCTTTTACATCACTTCCCATACTTTTTGAAAAGGGTTGTCATGAAAAACAAGCAACGTAGATGCACCGAGTGTACAGGGAAGAGAATATCAGAATTTAAGTGCCACAAGCAGGAGCATTATTTTTATTTAAGATGCACACAAAACATAAAATTCACTTAAAACCAGACTTTTTTTTTTGTCTTGACTGATCTAAGAGTCTGTACTGTGAGAAAATTGTGAGCAGAGAGCATTCTTGTAGAGGTTTTCGTGACACCGGGAGCCAAGCACCAAGGAATAAAGCTCAGAAAGGGTCGAAAGCACCTCCGAAATTCATTTATAGAATAATTTTTATAGAATTTAAAGATCTACGGTGAGAATTTTATCCTGCCTCTAAAAGCTAAACCCACTCAGACAGCAGGGGCAGAATCACACTTGTAAGCACAGATCAAGCTTCTAAGATTTTCTGCATTAATCACTTTAAACTCTGTTCTTAAAGCAAAAGTGATGCTAAACTACTACTGCAATAAAGTGCAGAAGCTAAGGTCATTGCAAGTATAAATGGAAATATGATAAAATCAACAAAGTTTTGCTCTGTTCCTTAATCTAATGTCCTTTTATTTTAGGAAAAGCATAAAGAAGTCCACCAATTGGAATTTTACATCACTCCAATTAAAACCACTTATCTATCAAACAGCACATATTTGCTGATGCAATTTGCCTTCTTTATTTTTAACATCCCTGAAAAGGAAAAGCTCTGAAAAGGAAACCCAAACCCTGACTTTTAGCCTTTTGTCACAGTTTTCCAAGGAGAGCGAAGAGTAAAAACATCCAAATTCCAACTAAGTGCAATTCTGCTTTACTTTTCTCTACTTACTTCGGAACCTCTTTCTCCTTTTGGTCCTCGCTCTCCCAATTCACCTGGCTCTCCCTTTGGAAAGTACAAATATTAAAGAAATTATTTTAAAAAACCACCTGAATGCAGTTGAAAATGCATTTTCAACACTGTTAGGGAAATCTCATTTGTTTGAAACACTCACCGGAGGCCCCTGCTGTCCAATAGGTCCTCTAAGCCCTGGAAGACCAATATGACCCTGGGAAGCAGAAAATATTATAACATATTGCATTATAAGTAACTCAGGAAAACAGCGCTTAAATTTAATCTAAAATATTAATTAATTCAGTATTGCAGAATCACAAAACTGGTTAGGTTGAAAAGGACCTCTTGGAATCACAGAATCATAGAACAACCAGGTTGGAAGAGACCCACCGGATCATCGAGTCCAACCGTTCCTAACAAACACTAAACCAATCATCTAGTGCAGCCCCAAAGACCACACAGACAAGGTTCTCCAGGACCATGTCCAGTCAGGTTTTGAGGATTTCCAAGGATGTTGACTGATGGTTGGACTGAGTAAGCTTAGAGGTTTCTTCCAACCTTAAAGATTCTACGATTCTAAGCTCAGCCAAGCCTTCTCTTCTCTAGCTCATGAGTCTCAAGTCTCTCAGTTTCTCATACAAAAGTTGCTTTGATGTGTTCCAAGAGCTCATCAGTGCAGTGAGACACCAGGAGGTGCATCTCTACACACTTGTGAGAGAAGATGTTACTTCCACGTTACTCTATGTGTATGCAGAGAATGTCATGTTCAAATTACAGTTCGACATCATGAGCTCAAAAGGCTTTTCCAACCTATGATTCTAGGAAATAAAAAGAATAAAAAGGAAGAGCTATTACCTTGTAGCCCTCATCACCAGGTTCTCCTCTATCTCCACGTTCACCCCTAGAGCCCTGGAGAAGAACAAAGTGCCCAATATAACAGTTGAATTGAAATAAACACAGTGTAAAATTCTGTTCCAAATGTGCTGCTCTAAACCCAGACTAATGGCATTAGAGTAATTAAACACCAGGCGTGTACTCTTAAGCAGGAAAGAGCACATGACTGCATTTTTTTAGAGAGGGATTACCAGTTAAAGGACCACCATCCCACATTTTCGTACCAGAGGGTACTGGTTCCTGAGACAGTGACATAAAGTTTCTAAAAGAACCTGTATTGGCTCTTGTCTCGAGAGGCAGTAATGTAATTTTTTGGAGAAAGAAAGACCTACTGGTTCACCTATGGGCCCAGGTGGTCCAGGAATTGTGTTGTCTTCACCCGGGTAACCCTGAAACAAACACAAGGATTAGAAAACATTAACTCGGAAAGTCAACCTCATCTACAATGAATACATTCAATGGTGCTAAACATCCAGAGAGCACTCAGTACAGATGACAGAAGTGAATATCAGAGAATCATGGGATGGTTTGGGTTGGAAGGGACCTCAAAGCCCATCCAGTTACACACACGCACACCAGGGAGGGTCACCTCCCACTGGATCAGGAGCTCCAAGCCCTATCCAGCCTGGCCTTAAACCCCTCCAGGGATGGGGCAGCCACCTCTGCTCTGAGCAGCCTGGGCCAGGGCCTCCTCTCCCTCACAGCAAAACATTTCTCCCAAAGAACTCATCTCAGTCTCCACTCTTCCAGCTTCAAACCATTCCCTCTCGTTCTGTCCCTGCCCTTCCTAATCAAGAGTCCCTCCCCAGCTTTCCTGGAGCCCCTTTCAGCACTGGAAAGGGTATTTCTTCCCTTTATAATTATTCAAATTGTAAGACAGCAATAATCCTTCTTCATACCTTTTCGCCTTTGGGTCCAGGCAGCCCTGGGGGCCCTGGAGGACCTTGGTGACCCTAAAGAAGAATACAAACCAAAAATTAGTTCCAAAACAAATAGTCAAAGCTGTAATTAATTCCAAACCTTGTTCTCTAGCTGCTTGTTAGTATCATTATGTTTTGCTACTTGCTAATAATGCTGAATAGCAATGTGGCACAAAATGAATAGGCCCAGGCACAAAATGTCTTGTGTGCAGGAAAAATTCTGTGCAGGGTGGGAAACAAAAGGTTCTGTCAGGGCTTGATGCAAGTGAGGGGAGCCAGGCTGGTTCCTGCTTAAGGGTTAGGGCCACCAATGGAAGATTCTCTTTGAAAAAAGGACATGGAACTCTGGTCTGTAAGTGCAGGACTCATAGAATCAAAGAATAAACAGGTTGGAAGAGACCTACCGGATCATCGAGTCCAACCATCAAGACTCAATTCATTTATCATGATAACCATAAATATTTTTCAGTGAAAGCCACAATATCTTTATGTCCTTTAACTATGGCCACAGAGATGATCCGAGGGCTGCAGCACCTCTGCTATGAGGACAGGCTGAGAGAATTTGGGTTGTTCAGCCTGGAGAAGAGAAGGCTGCGGTGAGATCTTAGATCAGCTTCCAGTGCTGAAAGGGGCTCCAAGAAAGCTGGGGAGGGGATCTTGCTCAGGGAGGGCAGGGACAGAATGAGAGGGAATGGTTTTCAGTTGAAAAAGGAGAGATTGAGATGAGATCTTAAGGAGAAATGTTTTGCTGTGAGGGTGGGGAGGCCCTGGCCCAGGTTGCCCAGAGCAGGGGTGGCTGCCCCATCCCTGGAGGGGTTCCAGGCCAGGCTGGATGGGGCTTGGAACCCCTGATCCAGTGGGAGGTGTCCCTGCCCATGGCAGGGGTGGGACTGGATGGGCTTTAAGGTCCCTTCTGACCCAAATAATCTAGGATTCGATGAAGTAACTTCAATTATTCCATTTCCAAAAGGGGGGTTGCCTGGTCAAACAGTAAGCAGAGGTGGTCATGTTTGCTGAACTATCTTTATAATAAATAAGTTTTGTAGTTCTATAGGAACTTTCTTCAAAGGGAACGAAATACATTGGACAAACACGGGTTTCAAATACATGTTAAGAAACAGTTGCTAGTGAAGTCACAAAAAGCAGTGACCATTGCTTAAGGCTGACATTTCTGCGCAGACAATCACATCTCCGCCAGGGGAGATTTAGGCTGGACATCAGGAGGAAGTTTTTTCACGGAAAGGGTCATTGGGCATTGGAACAGGCTGCCCAGGGAGGGGGTTGATTCACCTTCCCTGGAGGTGTTTAAGGGACGGGTGGACGAGGTGCTGAGGGACATGGTTTAGTGTTTGATAGGAATGGTTGGACTCGATGATCCGGTGGGTCTCTTCCAACCTGGTGATTCTGTGATCCCTATAAACAGATGTGAGTGTCTGACACTCCTAAAGATATCTGATTTTTCTAGACACAGAACTCCATCGTCTTTGCAATTCTTTAGAGTACTACAGACTGAGTGATGTGATGTACATCCAGTAAAAGACTCACCCCATAACCTGGAATTCCTGTCTCTCCTTCAGGCCCCATTCCTCCTGGGTGTCCCTGTTAAATACAATAATTGGTGACGGAAAAATGAGCTCCCTTGGAAATTGTTACAACAATGCCTACTTTATAAAGTTATCACTTGGAAACACTTTCAGACAGTGAGATTTGAGACCCACAGATACCTTTCGTTGTTCGGTCCAGTTTCATTTGATAAAGAATACTGGGTGCGGAAAAGACAAGGGGGAATGGGGATCGCTTGCTCCAGGGGAGATTCTGACTGGATTTCAGAAGAAAATTGTTCACCATAGAATCATAGAACAACCAGGTTGGAAGGGACCCATCGGATCTTCTAGTCCAACCATTCCTATCAAACATTAAACCAAGTCCCTCAAGACCTCATCCACCCGTGCCTTAAACACCTCCAGGGAAGGGGAATCAACCACCTCCCTGGGCAGCCTATTCCAATGCCCAATGACCATTTCTGTGAAAAACTTCCTCCTAATCTCCAGTCTAAATCTCCCCTGGCGGAGCTTGAGGCCATTCCCTCTCGTCCTGTCCCTTGGGAGAAGAGCCCAGCTCCCTCCTCCCTACAACCTCCCTTCAGGTAGCTGTAGAGAGTAATGAGGTCTCCTCTCAGCCTCCTCTTCTCCAGGATAAACACCCCCAGCTCTCTCAGCCGCTCCTCATAAGGCCTGTTCTCCAGCCCCTTCACCAACTTTGTGGCTCTTCTCTGGACTCGCTCCAGAGCCTCAACATCCTTTTTGTGCTGAGGGGCCCAGAACTGAACACAGGATTCAAGGAGCGGCCTCACCAGTGCTGAGTCCAGAGGGAGAACAGTTAAACACTGGAATCATCTCCCAGGGAAGTGGTGGACTCATCTACACCAGATCGTTTTAAGGCTCAGCTCAAGTGGGTGCTGTTTCATCTCATTTAAACTATCGATCACCTAAACAGGTTGGACCAGATGATCCCTGAGGTCCTTTCCAACCTGGCATTCTGTCATTCTGTGATCTCCAGCCACCTCAAAAAAATATTTTCATGTGTTACAGCCATGACTTGCCTCCTCCCATGCAGACACACGATTCTGCTAAACCAGAAACACATGAGCTGTCAAATAAACATGTTTTGTACAAACCAAGGGACCTCGAGTTCCTCTTGCGCCTTTGGGACCGACTTCTCCAGGTTGCCCAGAGTCCCCAGCAGGTCCGGTTTCTCCAGGAGGGCCAAGCTGCCCCTTTTCTCCCTGTTGGTGTTATTGTGTTTAAAATAATAAGAGATTGATACTAAAGTTTGAATTGCAGTTTATGTTAATAGGAGTATTACTTTTTCCCATGTCATTTACTGTTGGTCTTCAAATGCCAAACCCAAGAACACTGTAGTAAAAAAAAAAAAAAAAAAACTCCTAAAGAATTTCCACGATTATTTTGGTTTTGTTTTAGCCAAAGCTCAACATTTTCAAAGCTGTTCTGTGTTGCAAAATAGCATCTTGATCAAATTTAAATTTTCTCAGGTTATTGGTTGCAGAACACTGGTTATTCACGACATAAACCAGGGACAGACTTTGTTCAACACAATTATTTCGTAATATAAATTTGAGTTTCAGATTAAAGGAAGAGAAATGGGAAGTGGAAAAAGAAAAAGAAAATCTACCTTCTTTCCCGAACGGCCCCTCTGCCCTGGACTTCCTGGTGTTCCTTCAGGACCCTAGACATGTATTAGAGAGAGATAAAAAGAAGGGGTTGAGAAAGGTCTGGAAACATATTTCAACTGTGCTCCAAACTGGATAACTAAGTGGGCTTCTGTAATGCGCAGAGTTGGGAGGAAAAACCTTACAAAGTGCGGCTGTGAGCAAGACAGGAGTGTCTCGAGTTACAGCAGGAACAAGGAGACAAACATCAGGGATCACTTACCAAACTAGTGAAAACGCTCTTAAAATAGAGGAGAAAACCCAATAAATCTTGTCTACACGGAATCATAGAATCATCAGGTTGGAAGAGACCCATCGGATCATCAAGTCCAAACATTCGTATCAAATACTAAACCATGTCCCTCAGCACCTCGTCCACCCGTCCCTTGAACACCTCCAGGGAAGGTGAAGCAAAAAAATACTACTTTAGGAATAATATTGCTTTAAGACAACTAGATTTAGAGCAATGCACCACACAGACAGGGGAAAATTAAGAAAACCTTGGGGCATTAAGCTTAAAGAGCAGGGTCCTGGCACACTCGGCTGCAGAGAAGAGACCTAACTCAGTAGTGCTGGTGCCACAGGGTCTGCGTCTTGGTGGTTGTGGAAGTGGGGGTTGAAGGGAAGAGTTTTGGGGAGCTACAGCCCCACTGCCCTCTTGGTCCTTTTGAAATGTGAACCTCCCAAAGGGCCTTCAATTCACCACAAAGCCTCTCAGTTAGAGGAGGTAAAGCTGAAAGAGGGGAGACTGGGATGAGACCTTACGTAGAAATGTTTTGCTGTGAGGGTGGGGAGGCCCTGGCCCAGGTTGCCCAGAGCAGTGGTGGCTGCCCCATCCCTGGAGGGGTTCAAGGGCAGGTTGGATGGATCTTTGATCACCCTGATCCAGTGGGAGGTGTCCCTGTCCAGGGTAGGAGTGGAACTAGATAGGCCTTAAGGGTCCTTCCAACCCAAATCATTCCATGATTCTATGAATTTACAGATTTTTTTTTAAGTCATTGTCATGATAACCCAAGGTAAATATAATTTAAACAGATTTGTAAAACTTATTTGTTGCTTTGTAAGTTTTTCTTTTTAAGGAAACGTAATATTACTCTCACCTCCAATAAAAACCCCCGACAACCAATTTTAGGGAAACCCATTTCCATCTTTAGACCGGGATGCTGTGATCTGTCCACATCCCTAGAAGGAGGTCAAACCCAAGTTGTGAGGGGAGTCCTCCCAGACACGAGGCAGGAGGAGAGGGGAGGGAGGCAGCTCCACAGTCGCCTTTGGAATGCGTGGAAGAGAAATGTGAAAAATCCCCTGCTAACCACATCCTCCTAACCATGGAATTGCCAGGCCAGCCCATCTCACTGAGCCACAGTTTGAGCTGCTGTTTAATTGGAATTATTTCCAATGTCGATACGCCAGGGGCAAGATGTTTTATGATCATTTCGATGGATGAAACTTCTGACCTTGTCAAGAATCGCCAACCCAAAACTGAAAAAGTCAGGCTGATATCACTGTATCAGAACCAAAACTTATTGTGTAGCACAATAAGTGTGCTGTGATTCAATGCTGCTCCTTGAATACTGTGTCCAGTTCTGGGCCCCTCACCACAAGAAGGATGTTGAAGCTCTGGAGCGAGTCCAGAGAAGAGCAACGAAGCTGGGGAAGGGGCTGGAGAACAGCCCTGATGAGAAACGGCTGAGAGAGCTGGGGGTGTTTAGCCTAGAGAAGAGGAGGCTCAGAGGAGACCTCATTACTCTCTACAACTACCTGAGAGGAGGTTATAGAGAGGAGGGAGCTGGGCTCTTCTTCCAAGTGCCAGGGGACAGGACAAGAGGGAATGGCCTCAAGCTCCACCAGGGAAGATTTAGGCTGGAGATTGGGAGGAAATTTTTCACAGAGAGGGTCATTGGGCACTGGAATAGTCTGCCCAGGGAGGGGGTTGATTCACCTTCCCTGGAGGTGTTTAAGGGATGGGTAGATGAGGTCCTGAGGGACATGGGTTAGCGTTTGATAGGAATGGTTGGACTTGATGATCCGATGGGTCTCTTCCAACCTGGTTGTTCTATGATTCTAAAAGAAGATTTTTTTTTTTCCTTCAAACAGTTCACTGTGAAGCCTCCAGGACTAAAGAGCAGATTGTAGCACTGATACTTAGAGGACAGAGGGGACAGTGCTCACAGCTGCTGGCAGCTGGCTCCCCAGCTGATGTTTACTCAGAGTCCATCATCGCATAAGAGCTGCAGAGAAGGCAGCCAGAGGACTGCAAATGAGAACATGATGATTTTTTGGTGAGGGAATCTGGTGTCTGACTGGAAGCTACATACTCGCTTTGGAAGCTGTGTTCCGAAGTATTAGTTCACATTAAGAAGCTGCATAAAACTTGAGCAAAACAGATTTTATAGATGGACTTTAGCTGCAAGGAGTGATGCCAGAACAAAGAGGCGAACTGATCTAACAGCGCTCATTATCATAGAATCATAGAATCACCAGGTTGGAAGAGACCCACCAGATCATCGAGTCCAACCATTCCTATCAAACACTAACCCATGTCCCTCAGCACCTTGTCCACCCGTCCCTTAAACACCTCCAGGGAAGGTGAATCAACTACCTCCCTGGGCAGCCTGTTACAATACCCAATGACCCTTTCTGGGAAAAACTTCCTCCTAATCTCCAGCCTAAATCGCCCCTGGTGGAGCTTGAGGCCATTCCCTCTAGTCCTGTCCCCTGTCACTTGGGAGAAGAGCCCAGCTCCCTCCTCTCCACAACCTCCTTTCAGGTAGTTGGAGAGAGCAATATCTTAAGACTGCTCAGTTTCCAACTGAAGGTGAGGATAGAGACTAATGACAGAAGTTGTCTGGAGAGATCTGAAGTGAGAGGCTCCAGGGTATAGAATCACAGAATCTCTAGGGTTGGAAAAAACCTCTAAGATTATTGAGTCCAATCATCAACACAATGCCAACACTCCCACTAAACCAGGTCCTGAAGTGTCACGTCTACTTGGTTTTTAACCCCTCCAGGGATGGAGACTCCATCACTGCCCTGGGCAGCCTCTTCCAGTGCTTCACGTCTCTTTCAGTAAAGGAATATTTGCTAATACTCAATCTAATCTCTAACTGCAACAGAAAAAAAACCCAAGCAAAATTAAAAAGAACATAATTACAAAAAGCAATTGAAATCAATTCACTTAAACCTGAACACACTCACAGGAATGCCCATTATGCCAGGTTCACCAGGAGGTCCAGCAATTCCTGGTAACCCCATCTCTCCCTTTTCACCCTCCTCTCCGGGAAGTCCTTGGTCTCCAGGGTCTCCCTAAAACAAAGCAAAAAGAAAAAGCTTAGTCAAGGTGCTGCTACAGAATTACTGATCCTTGAGAAAAGTAAACTCTGAATCTTCAAGTCTGACAAAAATCACAGTGAACGGATGAGAACCTCACCAGTCCAATTTGGATCAGGCTCAGAGTTAGGGTAATGCTTTTTCTATCTCATTCATACATGCTTACAGCCAGATTTTGCCTTATCCATCACGTCCACGGGACATGTCATCTGTGACATTCCCAGTCCTGTAGCCTGGCACAGCAATGATAGAATCATGGAATAACCAGGTTGGAAGAGACCCACCGGATCATCGAGTCCAACCATTCCTATCAAACACTAAACCATGTCCATCAGTACCTCGTCCACCCAACCCTTAAATCCCTCCAGGGAAGGTGAATCAACCACCTTCCTGGGCAGCCTCTACCAGGGACCAATGACACTTTCTTTGAAAAATCTTTTCCTAATGTCTAGCCTAAATCTCCCCTGGTGGAGCTTGAGGCCATTCCCTCTTGTCCTGTCCCCTGTCCCTTGGGAGAAGAGCCCAGCTCCCTCCTCTCCACAACCTCTGCTCAGGGAGTTATAGAGAGCAATGAGGGTCTCCCCTCAGCCTCCTCTTCTCCATGTTAAACACCCCCACCTCTCTCAGTTGTTCCTCATAAGGCCTGTTCTCCAGCCCCTTCCCCAACTTCGTTGCTCTTCTCTGGACTCACTCCAGAGCCTCAGCATCCAGTGCTGTGTACAGAGGGAGAACAACCTCCCTGGACCTGCTGGTCACACCATTGCTGATGCAAGCCAAGATGCCATTGGCCTTCTTGGCCACCTGGGCCACTGCTGGCTCATGGTCAGTCACTGGCAACCAACCCCCCCAGGTGGTAAACAGGTCAGGTAAACACCACTATAGACTTCATTAACCATGACTGCTTTCCATCTGCTTCAAATACTGAATGTACCTTTAGGCCATCTTTTCCTTGAATGCCATCTTCTCCTGGAGGTCCTGGTTCACCCTTACAGAGAGGAAGAGTTGAAAGCAAAGTTATTGCTATACTGCTCGACACAGAAATATCACTTGAGATATTGGGACAGTGGCAGTGAGATGGTTTAGTTTCAAACTATGCAACATGTAATCACAGTAACCTCAAAAATCATAGAATCATAGAACAACCAGGTTGGAAGAGATCCACTTGATCATCGAGTCCAACCACTCTCATCAACCTCTAAACCCATGTCCCTCAGCACCTCATCCACCCACACCTTAAACCCCTCCAGCGAAGGTGACTCAACCCCCTCCCTGGGCAGCCTCTGTTAGTGCCTAACAACCCTTTCTGTGAAGAATTTTTTTCCTTATGTTGAATCTGAACCTCCTGTGGTGGAGCTTGAGGCCATTCCCTCTAGTCCTGTCCCTAAATATGTAATGTAATATCTAAGAGTGCTTAATGGTAAAACTGCTGTCTGAAAGGATATAGTTTATGAGAAGGAGCCTGGATAAAATCTATTTTCTAAGGGATTTTTAGCTTTCAAAGGCAGGCAACTTTTTGGATGAGATGAGGGACACTCAGGGATTTACCTCATTGCTCCAACCACTCATTCGTGTCCCTCAGTGACATGAGACAATTAGATAGAAATACTTCAATGTTATAGCCAAAACTCATTTTAACTTGCAACAATATTACACCTTTATTTTTAAATAACATATATCAGAAAACAGCTTCTTATTGAACTCTTCTGCTAAATCAAGGCTTCTCAACCTGCATTTCTCACACACTCGTAACATATTTTCCTTTTTGGAAGAAGGTTTGCATCCATAGCTTACCCTTAAACCTTGGTCACCTGGTTCTCCTGCCTTCCCAGCAGGTCCAATGTCCCCCTGGAAAAAGAAATCGTTGAATTTTAAGGGACAATATTCCTAACAATGATGGAGTTTACATCTAATGCACTAATCATGATGAAGAACAATATTCCTTAATGGGTTTTTTCCTGTATCACTATCTACATGAATCATAGAATCACCCAACAGTTTGGGCTGGAAGAGATTTTAAAGCTCATCCAGCTCCAACCTCCCGCAGGATCAAATCACTTTGATTTGCTTTTGTAGCAACTGGAAAATTTAAACAGCTCAGGTGAGAATAACTTCAACACTTACCTTTGCACCTGGTTCTCCCTGCAGGCCAGGTTCTCCTTCAGGGCCAGGAGGTCCCTGCATGGCACAAGAGCTACCATTACACATGGTCACCAACCGCAAACACCAAATATTAGAGTCAAAATACATTCTGTCATGTTCTGTCAAAGACACATCAAAACAAAAGCGAAAAACAGAATCGAAGGTTAGCAAGAAGACCACCTGCAGCTGTTTTTCTTCACCTACCAGTCGTAAAGACATATGATTAATGCTCTTCTACTGTCTAAGACTCGTTTACTCAACTCAACGTTCACCTTCTAGGTGCAGATGTCATGACCGTAAATCCCAAAGGCAGTGAGCTCACAATGGAAAAAGCTACATATTTTAGACACTTTTTTTTTTTTTGCAACAGCTTTAAAAGAGGCTCTCAGGAGCTCAAGGTATTTAAGTCAGCTGCAGGTAATAAAAAATACAGTTTATAAACACATTGTCCAGGCTTATTGAGTTGCTCAAGTGCTTGTAATGACTGCATAACTGATTAATAGCTCACCTCAAACCCCATTTCTCCGACAGGGCCAGCATCCCCTGGTTGTCCTCTTGGACCCTGGCGTTAAACAAAATTTTGGATGCGTCATTCAGTTAACATTAAATTACTTTGCACACTCTTGACTTTGACTCTTCAGAACTCTACTGGCTGGTGGAAAAGATGAGTAGTTCATTGTCCTTCCTCACAAATCCAGCCACGTACCCAAGAACCACAGTGCTGACCATCTCATTGCTAATGTTGACACCCTGAGTAACAGACTTCATACAATAGCCCAGATGTCCCTTCTTTTAGCCCCAAAGTAAATTATTATCTAAACTAAGCTCTCCTCTTGATTAGCGGAGCCTTTGTTTCATTTTTTGTTAGACTGTCTGGTTTGCTTTGTGGAAAAGCCCAACTGTCTGGGATGGAACTCACTGAAAATAACTCCAGGGTACTTGGTTATGGATTTAGCAAAGCTTATACAGGGTGATCACCGAAGTGTGATGGACTGAAGGCTGAAGCCTTTTTGGTAATATTAATAACTCCACTATAAACATTTTCTTGTAAGTCCTACCACTACGAATAACTCCACTGCAGTAACACATAGGGATTGTTTCCCAACTCAGATTCTCTGCCCATGTTCATTGTCCTTGCAGCTCACTGAGTGGGATTTGGGTGCTGGGGGGCTAAAGGCTCCCTCTGACAGCTTCCAGCTGATCCCATAGCTCCTATTAATATCTGTCAAGACAAATCAACCCTCTGCATGTATCCAGTCTTTGAACTTTCAGGGAGTTCATATCCATTTACCCCGTTCAGACTCATCAGTATTTAAGCACATTTCTTGATCTATTATTCTCATGTGAAAGAATACCCATATTTCATAGAATCATAGAATCACCAGGCTGGAAGAGACCTACCAGATCATTGAGTCCAACCATTCCTATATTCCTATATTTATGATATAAGCCTTTTAAGCAAATATTTACTCTTTTTTGTTGTTTGATTCGCTTCTTTTTACAGACTGTGCATATGGTTTTGCTCCTCCTGATGACTTGGTAATGACAATGAGAGTATTTTCTTCCCTCGTAACCACAAGGTAAACCGCATATTGCTGAAGAAAATCTCAGCAGATGCCTGTGATTTACCCTGTGGCTTCATTAACAGGCTGCCCAGGGAGGTGGTTGATTCACCTTCCCTGGAGGTGTTTAAGGGACGGGTGGACGAGGTGCTGAGGGACATGGTTTAGTGTTTAATGGGAATGGTTTGATGGAAATATTACTCAATGATCCGGTGGGTCTCTTCCAACCTGGTTGTTCTATGATTCTATGATTCATTTAAGTGTGAACAACTGAAACCGCAGAGAATTTCTCATTGAGACTTCACTTGGTCCTAAACTAAGCCCCATCAGTTTGCATTTGCGGCAGCTCCATGCATTCCACTAGCTAAAAAGCTGAAGTTTGATTCACGAGTCAAGTATTTCTTCACAGTTTCACCCTGGAGCCAAGGCTGCTGGACTGGTAATGGATCTGTCCCTGGAGACTTCCAGGGAATTGCAGAAGACAAAGATTTATAGCAATGCAGGGGCTCCTTTTAACCATTAACAACATGGGATTTGCAAAGAAGGATTTACTGAAATGCCTGACAAGTAGGTAATATTAGAGCGCAATTTAGATCATGCCTGTTACTACAAAGAGCTCTGTTTGCTTTTGCACTTACACTAAAAAAAGAGGATCACTGCTTTGTGCAGAACCAGGCAGAGAAACTGGTCCAGCAGCTGGTTTTCACATCAGGAACGGCTGACAGAAGATGAAACCAAGCTGCTCGGGTGGGTAGTTTAGAAAAGCATCATGCATTTCATTTTATAAACTCTTGCACCATAGAGTCATAAAATCACAGAATGGGTTGGAAGGGACCTTAGAGCCCATCCAGTCCCACTCCCTATCAGGGGCAGGGACATCTACCACTGGATCAAGGGCTCCAAGCCTCATCCAACCTGGCCTTGAACCCCTCCAGGGATGGGGCAGCCACATCTTCCCTGGGTAGCCAGTTCCAGGGCCTCCCCACTCTTATGGTGAAGAAATTCAGCAGCAGTGAGAAAACACATGTTTTGACAGCAGATTTCTGCACTATAGAGTGGAATCCTTCTTCCAAGTCCCCCTAGGACAGCAGCCACACTTTCACAGTATCTATATCATCTGATTTACCCTCAGAGATGATGATGTGATTCTAATTCTGCCACGGGAACACCTTAGAATCATAGAATCACCAGGTTGGAAGAGACCTACCGGATCATCGAGTCCAGCAGCACCTTGCAGCACTTTGCTGCCACGAGCTTCTCTTACAATATCAGCAGCTTTGAAATAACAACAATCAGAACAAGAATCCATCCAGAATCATAGAATCATAGAACAACCAGGTTGGAAGAGACCCATCGGATCATCGAGTCCAACCATTCCTATCAAACACTAAACCATGTCCCTCAGCACCTTGTCCACCTGTCCCTTAAACACCTCCAGGGAAGGTGACTCAACCACCTCCCTGGGCAGCCTATTCCAATGCCCAATGACCCTTTCTGTAAAAAACTTCCTCCTAATCTCTAGCCTAAATCTCCCCTGGTGGACCTCGAGGTCATTCCCTCTCATCCTGTCCCCTGTCCCTTGGGAGAAAAGCCCAGCTCCCTCCTCTCCACAACCTCCTTTCAGGTAGTTGTAGAGAGTAATGAGGTCTCCTCTCAGAAGAACGTCTGAGATGTATTAGAACAGTCTCCTTTTTGTGTTGAGATTTCAAGGTGCACCTCTTACTCCTGTGCTTCCCAATATGACTAACCCTTCTCCTTACGAACAACTTATGCTAAGCAGAGGCAGCAGACTCCAGCCCTGCAGTTCTGGGGACAATTACCACACAATTCCTACCTAACCACAGCTGGCAACGTTGAATCTTGGTAAAAAAGGAGCTGGAATTACCAGGGAATTGAGGATAATACACGGAAAAAATGTTACACAGGCACAAGAATCAACTTACTGGCTCTCCCATAGGGCCCCTGTCTCCTGTGGCTCCGGGAAGCCCAAGCAAACCCTGGAAGATTAAAATAAAATAAAAAACATTGTTGGAAACAAGCTGTTTCATGTTCTGAAAAAAAACCCACTTCCCCTCTTAATTCTGCTCACTCAGAAACATCCATTTCTTCTGGTTGATGTGCATTCCACATCACCAGCTTCCCACGGCAGGTGAGGTGAATAAATCCTTCCTCAGTTTCTTTTATGCAAAGACAGATCTTAGCTGAACCCTGTTTAACCAGTGCCTCATCATCATCCTCAGGCACATGAGCTGCTTGTGTGCACAAACCCAGCCTGAGCACAGTGTGAGGAGTGTCCTGCCCTACAAACTGTATCGGAGACGCTCAGGAAGGGTCAGAGCTTGCTTTTCTTTCTGCTCAGTGCTGCTCATAGCATCTCTGCCTCATGCTGCCTTCTCAAAACTACAGCTGTAGAAGTAATGAAGCAGCATCTTTGCAATAAATGCACTAATTCCCATCGTTTCAACCTAAAGATGCTTTATTTCGTTTATTTCTTCATACGTGACTACATCTTAAAAGTTTCAGTCAAGAAATAAGAAATGAAAACTGAAACCGAGAGGTAACCAGCACCTAAACCTGAGCTGAAAAGGCAAGAGAAAGACAGTGACAATCAGAATTTGGGTGTCCACTTCAGCACAAAAAAAAATCACAACGTCACTGCTTTTATAGAATCATGAGATGGTTTGGGTTGGAAGGGAGTTCGAAGCCCATCCAGTCCCACCCCTGCCATGAGCAGGGACACCTCCCACTGGATCAGGGGCTCCAAGCCCCATCCAACCTGCCCTGGAACCCCTCCAGGGGGTTTACCCCTCTGGGCAACCTAGGCCAGGGTCTCCCCACCTCACAGCAAAACATTTCTTCCCCAAATCTCATCTCCATCTCCCCCTCTTTCAGCTGAAAACCATCCCCCCTCATCCTCTCCCTGCCCTCCCTGATCCAGAGACTCTCCCCAGCTTCCCTGGAGCCCCTTTCAGTCCTGGAAGCTGCTCTAAGGTCTCCCCAGAGCCTTCTACGATATCTAAGAGTGAAACCTAATATGAGCCTTCTACGATATCTAAGAGTGAAACCTAGTATGAGGTTTTGTGGGATTTTTTTTGGTAGAAGTACTGGAAAACTTCATACTCACCGGCGCACCTTGATCTCCTCTTTCTCCAGGATTTCCAGCTTTACCCTTATCAACGAGAAACATCAAAAGACAACGCTGGCTTCAGAGAATTCCCAAACATAGCTCAGAAATAAGCAGTCGCTGCGTTAAGGCTCACTACAACCATTGGCTCCAATACTTACAATGAGCCCAGGAAGTCCTTTCTTTCCCGGATCACCTCTTTCTCCCTGATAAATAAGAAACAATATGTGAAATCTATGTGCATTTGCTAGAGAAGCAGCAGAAAAATGCACATTCAGCCTAGATAGGATGGTTTTTATGTTGGTTTAAGTGGACTCCGAGGTGGGATGGGTTTTATGTCGGTCTAAGTGCACATTCGGGCTTAGACGGGATGAGTTTTATGTTGGTTTGTTTGCTTTTTTAAATCTTTTATGATCTATCTCAATATTTTGTGTAGTATTGAGCAGCAAGCACTTACCTTAACGCCTTGGGCTCCTGATTCTCCTGGAGGACCATCCAGACCTCTTGGCCCCTGAAGGTTGAACAAGCGATTTGCAACATTAATTATGAATTAACTTCTGGTTATCATCAGGGAGACACAACAGAAGCTTGAGGAGCAGGACAAAAGTGTTGTCGTTGCATATTAAGTGGGAAATAAAGTTTCAAAGGAAGAAAAGAAGTTTCTGGTTTGCTGAAATATGAATATAATAAAAAGGTTAAAAGTGATTTATAATCTTGCACAGTGAAGTGCTCTGTTATTAGACTAAATCGGTTTAGTGATTGATAGGAATGGTTGGACTTGATGATCCGGAAGGTTCAGCAGCCACAGTAGGGTTGGGCTAATGGTTGGACTGCAGGAACTCCGTGGTCTTTTTCCAACCTCAATGTTCTACTCTCCCCACAGGGCTGATGAGGGGACAGAACTTCCAGATGAAATAATCGAGGAGGAAAAAGGTCACACTTTGATTGTACAGACTTGCAGTAAAGGAATTTCTTTCTAGGTTTTATCTCCTATCATTAATAATGTTAACAGATAAATTCTTTTAGCACTGTTGATTTCCTTTGAACCACAAAAGGGTCCTAAGCCCATACTTGGCGAAGGAGACTAAACAGTGTTTTTAATCTGTTATGTGTGTAATATGTGCCAAGAAGGCCAATGGCATCCTGGCTTGTGTCAGAAAGCGTGTGACCAGCAGGGCCAGGGAGGTTATTCTCCCTCTGGACTCGGCACTGGTGAGGCTGCTCCTCAAATCCTGTGTTCAATTCTGGGCCCCTCAGCACAAGAAGGATGTTGAGGCTCTGGAGTGAGTCCAGAGAAGAGCAACAAGGCTGGCAAGGGGTCTGGAGAACAGGCCTTATGAGGAATGGCTGAGAGAGCTGGGGGTGTTTATCCGGGAGAAGAGGAGGCTGAGGGGAGACCTCATTGCTCTGTACAACTACCTGAGAAGAGGGAGCTGGGCTCTTCTCCCAAGTGACAGGGGACAGGACAAGAGGGAATGGCCTCAAGCTCCACCAGGGGAGATTTAGGCTAGAAACTAGGTGGAAGTTTTTCACGGAAAGGGTCATTGGGCACTGGCAGAGGTTGCCCAGGGAGGGGGTTGATTCACCTTCCCTGGAGGGGTTTAAGGGATGGGTGGATGAGGTCCTGAGGGACATGGTTTAATGTTTGATAGGAATGGTTGGACTCGATGATCCAATGGGTTTCTTCCAACCTGGTGATTCTATGATTCTATGATGCTAATGCACCCAAACCTTTGGGCTAGTCACACAGATCTCTGCCTCAGTGGAGTTGACATCAACAGCTGAGTCCTTCAGAAGAGAATGACGACTGATTCGACCACTAATAATCAAAAGTTCCACCATTCAAACAAAACCCTACTATATAATTTTGAGTTGAAAATGAAGTAACAGAATCAACAAGATGCTCTGCTTGCAGCTCTGGGCCATGTGTTCTTTCACCTACCTTCAGCTGCGGAACAGAGTACAGGAACCCAAGGGAAAGGCAATCTAATATTCCAACAACATTCCTATAAATAGTATGGTGTGACTCATTATTGGCACAGATTAATTGGATCTGTATCATTTCCTACTATAGCGAGCAGAGAATGAGCGATACACATGAATTCCCTGCTGTTATTTAATTTAGGTTGCAACAGAGCTGAGGAGTGAAGCTGCCAAGCGATTGCTACTGCTTTTTTTCTTTGGCGAGCACTCAGCTTTGTTTCTAAAATGGAACTTATTACATTGAGAACCCTAGGATGGATAAGCTGAGAAAAGTTCTTGTTAGAAGGCAAGGAGCACCAGTTAACTCCTTTTGTTCTTTCCCATCCTGCCTCCTAAATACAAGAGGAGTGAAAATAACAAATAACACTATGCAGGCGCCTCTGTTTTTTTGTGGTGGATGTGGAGGAATGTTATAAATATGCTATTCTGTTTCACTGGCCCAAGTCCCCAGAGCAGGGGTGGCTGCCCCATCCCTGGAGGGGTTCAAGGGCAGGTTGGATGGGGCTTGGAACCCCTGATCCACTGGGAGGTGTCACCAAAGGACCCAACCTCCCACATGATTCCAGCTGAAGTCTTGTAGAGAGGAGGGAGCTGGGCTCTTCTCCCAAGTGACAGGGGACAGCACAAGAGGGAATGGCCTCAAGCTCCACCAGGGGAGATTTAGGCTGGAGATTAGGAGGAAGTTTTTCTCAGAAAGGGTCATTTGGCATTGGAATAGGCTGCCCAGGGAGGTGGTTGATTCACCTTCCCTGGAGGGGTTTAAGGCACAGGTAGATGAGGTATTGAGGGACATGGTTTAGTGTTTGATAGGAATGGTTGGACTCGATCTGGTGGGTCTCTTCCAACCTGGTTGTTCCATGATTCTATGATTCTATCCAGTCTTGAGCAGGAGCTGAGGAAGCTCTGTGCTAGCACTATGCTCAGTGGTACATCCCCCCAAATCCCTCACCAGGGAGATCCACAGGCTCCTAGAGAGCCTTTAGCTGGCCGGAACTCCCGCGTGAACCGGAGACGGAGCAGCTGGATCCTCTCAGCTAGAAGTAGGCTGCTGGGTAATCCTGCCTGTCAACCGGTTGCCGAAAGGTCCAGAATTTATGAGATAAAAGAATTCTACTCCGACAGCGCAGGAGTAGAGGGTCAGGGCTCCAAAGGCTTCCTGCAGATTTCAGCTGTGAAGATGGGATACATTCTTCTTTCAGCGCACAACAAAGGGAATTTCCATATGCTCCTGTTTACCTTCCACATGTGGCTGTGGTGTGTATTTTCCAAGGGTTGCCACACAGAGCTGGGAGTTCAGACACTTAACTTTCCAAGTCCAGGTTTCAGAGTCTCCCCAAGTATTTCCCTTAAGCAAGATCCCACTTTGGGTCTGATATTTTTGAGATCAGGCAAAATTCTTAGGGCCTTCAGTGGGATTTTGTCGGCAGAGCCTGAAGACCTGGGTCTGCTCCAAGATCCCCCTTTCCATCAGGCATTCCCAGTCACGCTGCATGGAGGCAGAGGGATAAACCGCAGCTCCAAACTGGAACTTCCACAGACCTTGGGATGTTTGGTATTATTTATAATTAAAAATCACTTAAAATAAACGCACTCCACGATGTGCTGCCAAAATCACAGAGGCAGACGCCCTCAAAGACTCCTGTCTTAGTTGGCAGAAGGCGTGACGCTCCTTAAATTCTAAAATGTTCTTTTTAACCTTCAAAATAGAATTTAAATTAAAATAGGTCACACCCCCAGAAAAACAATCACCAGGTAGCGGAGGTTGCTGGGGGAGAGGAGTGAACTGAAAGTGTGAAGTGAGTGAAGTGTGTCCAGGTGGCCAAGAAGGCCAATGGCATCTTGGCTTGGATCAGAAACGGTGTGACCAGCAGGGCCAGGGAGGTTCTTCTCCCTCTGGACTCAGCACTGGTGAGGTCGCTCCTTGAATCCTGTGTTCAGTTGTGGGTCCCTCACCACAAGAAGGATGATGAGGCTCTGGAGTGAGTTCAGAGAAGAGTCACAAAGCTGGTGAAGGGGCTGGAGAACAGGCCTGATGAGGAACGGCTGAGAGAGCTGGGGGTGTTTAGCCTGAAGAAGAGGAGGCTGAGAGGAGACCTCATTACTCTCTACAACTACCTGAAAGGAGGTTGTGGAGAGGAGGGAGCAGGCCTCTTCTCCCAAGGGACAGGGGACAGGACAAGAAGGAATGGCCTCAAGTTCCGCCAGAGGAGATTTAGGCTGGAGATTAGGAGGAAGTTTTTTACACAGAGTGTCATTGGGCATTGGAATAGGCTGTTTGATAGGAACGGTTGGACTCGATGATCCGGTGGGTCTCTTCCAACCTGGTGATTCTATGATTCTATGATCCAGCCACTGGTACGAGTTGCGTACGTCTCACAGAATGCCTGGACGTGCTTCCAAACTGCTAAATGAGGCTGATGTTGAATGAGTGCATCTTTATGGCTATTCTTGAAAGGTCCATAAATCCAGTGAAAATACACTTGCTCATCCTGCAACTGTTTATACTATGAGCTGGAAGGGCTTTCTGCAGGCACCTTGAGCTCAAACTGTGAAAATATGACCAAAATCACCTTCACATCCAAGAAGTGCAAGTTACCGGTGGGTTTATGAAGGGAAGTGTTCACAAAAATCGTGTGGCCACTCATCCCCAGGTAACAAATGGCAAATACCAATACTGATTTAGAATCATAGAATCACCAGGTTCGAAGAGATCCACTGGATCATTGAGTCCAACCATTCCTATCAAACACTAAACCATGTCCCTCAGTGCCTCATCCACCTGCACCTTAAACCCCTCCAGGGAAGGCGACTCAACCACCTCCCACGGCAGCCTCTGCCAGTGCCCAATGACCCTTTCTGGGAAAATTTTTTTCCTAATGTCCAGCCTGAATTTCCCCTGGTGGAGCTTGAGGTCATTCCCTCTCGTCCTGTCCCCTGTCTAGTTCTGGTCTTCACTGAAATCAAAGACAAAACTCCATTTAAGACTAATGTGATAAGAAATGAAGATCTGTATCATTTCCTACATGGAAATAGAAGTATCATCTCTCTGTTGTCAGTGCAAATGGTTTGAAGACAGAGCTCAAAGAAAGCAGTCGTACATGGGTTACCTGTTGGATTTATACTGGTAACACATTAGTCTCATAGAATCATAGAACAACCAGGTTGGAAGAGACCCACCGGATCATCGAGTCCAACCATTCCCATCAAACACTAAACCATGTCCCTCAGCACCTCGTCCACCCGTCCCTTAAACACCTCCAGGGAAGGTGAATCAACCCCCTCCCTGGGCAGCCTATTCCAATGCCCAATGACCCTTCCCGTGAAAAACTTCCTTCTAATGTCTCTGTTCATTGTATCACGGAACAGAAATCTTACTTACTCTTCTTCCCTTAGGTCCTTGTGGCCCTGGTGGTCCTCGTGGCCCTGAAGGTCCCTGCATTTCAAATAAACTTATTATTCACCAACTTTGATACAGAACATTGTGAAAATTACAAGGCACAATAGTCGATGCAACCAATACAAATCAACCACTTTCACCGACAGCTCAAGTTCAATTAACTGCTTCAGTACAATTTATCTATAAAAACCTAAATAAGAGTCTCTATGTCATTTTATTCTGAAAAAAAAAGAAATCATGATCCAACTCTTTGATAAATTACTTCCGTGCAGAACAAAAAAATCATTTGAAAACAGTACATTTTATACCAAATCAAAGCATCGCTCTATACCTACAGGTAAACCTTCTGGCCCCACAGGTCCAGGGCCTCCTGGAGGTCCTGGGTAGCCCTGGAATTGAAATAAATATAGAAAAGAAAG
Source organism: Coccyzus lansbergi (assembly GCA_033558105.1). Lineage (NCBI taxonomy): Eukaryota > Metazoa > Chordata > Aves > Cuculiformes > Coccyzidae > Coccyzus > Coccyzus lansbergi. The sequence goes on from JAUMJK010000696.1 coordinate 45,434, forward strand.
AACAGTTTTATCAAAATTGTTGTTATAAATCAAATAATAAATCTAGTTACTTAGCTGAAAAAAACGAATTTAATAAAATGTTACATCTTGCAATATCTCATAATTTTGTTTAGAAAACAGATATTTGTTTGGATACTTCACAATAATAATTGAAGCAACCTAAGAAACTAGGCACACAGGCACGAGGTGACAGGGATTTACTGAAACTAAAGTTGCTGGGTTCTAAACCAGTTTCAGAATCCTCACATCAAGGCTGGGACAGTGAGAGCAGAAAGCAGACAGAACCTGGTGCAGACAGGCCTTTATGACTCCTTTGGAAAGTAAGGAGCCTTTGGAAGTAAAATCATGATGGATTCTACATAATTTGTGACTTACCATAACGCCTTTCTCTCCAGGAGGACCCACCGGTCCTGGGCTGCCGCGCTCTCCCTGGAATGAAGAATTCAGAAGAGAGTGAGTGTTCTTTCCCTGACTTGTTCTACATCCGTGAGTCAGGGATACCAGGTCAGTGAGGCTAACATGCAGTGAGGACACCACAGCAACAAAAAAGGTCTTTACCCATAACCTACAAGAGACTTGGCTGCTAAAGGAACCAAACAGCGTGTCCAGCAGGTCCAGGGAGGTTATTCTCCCTCTGGACTCAGCACTGGTGAGGCCGCTCCTCGAATCCTGTGTTCAGTTGTGGGCCCCTCAGCACAAGAAGGATGTTGAGGCTCTGGAGAGAGTCCAGAGAAGAGCAACGAAGCTGGGGAAGGGGCTGGAGAACAGGCCTTATGAGGAACGGTTGAGAGAGCTGGGGAAGAGGAGGCTGAGGGGAGACCTCATTGCTCTAAAACTCCCTGAAAGGAGGTTGTGGAGAGGAGGGAGCTGGGCTCTTCTCCCAAGGGACAGGGGACAGGATGAGAGGGAATGGCCTCAAGCTCCACCAGGGGAGATTTAGGCTGGACAATAGGAAAAAATCTTACACAGAAAGGGTCATTGGGCACTGTCAGAGTTTGCCCCGGTGGGTGGTTGATTCATCTTCCCTGGAGGGGTTTAAGGTGCAGGTGGACGAGGTGCTGAGGGACGTGGTTTAGTGTTTGACAGGAATGGTTGGACTCGATGATCCGGTGGGTCCCTTCCAACCTGTCTGTTCTATGATTCTATGATTTTATAACCCCAATGGTTTTCAAAACTGATTTTTGCTGCTGAGCAGTCATATATATCATTATACCTTTTCGCCAAGGCTTCCAGATGGTCCGGTTTCTCCAGGTAAGCCAGCTGGTCCCTGTACAAAAGGAAAACAAACTTGTATTAGTACAATATCCATACTAGTACATCGTCGGCAGCTCCTCAGCGACCAGGCAGCAGAGCATGGCACGTTTCTTCATCCTAGAGAGCTACCAGTGTGTTTGTGTAAGTGCTCTTGAGGGGAACTGAGGACTGCACAAGATAACTTAGCTTAGAAGCCTTGCAGGAGGATCACTGCATCCAGGGAAGAGGTGGAGCCTCCATCCATGAACGGGCTCAAAAAGCAGGTGGACATGGCACTTTGGGACATGGTTTAGTGGGCACGGTGGGATTGAGCTGATGTTTGGACATCTCTTTTCCAACCTCAGTGATTCCATGATCTAGTAAACAGCTACTACTCAAAAAGAAATTGCATTTATTTAGTTATCACGCTGTGCCACCACCTCAGCTCTGCCACCGAGCTCGGTCTCGCAGTGCTAGAAGCTTTACAGACACAAAAGGAAAGGTGATAATTGCTCTGCTAGCACTTCAGTCTGACCACAGATCTCAAAGGGAATGAATTCAGCGGAACAAAGTAAAAGCCAGCCAAACCAAAAATGATATTGGATAAGGTGTTGTCGGAATTTTCCTTCTAAAGTATTGTAGCTCCAAACGCCTGTGAAGTCAGGGATTGCTGGGGTTGTTTAGCCTGGAGAAGACGAGGCTGAGAGGAGACCTCATTGCTCTCTACAAGTACCTGAAAGGTGGTTGTGGAGAGGAGGGAGCTGGTCTCTTCTCCCAAGTGACAGGGGACAGGACGAGAGGGAATGGCCTCAAGCTCCGCCAGGATAGATTTAGGCTGGAGATTAGGAGGAGGTTTTTAACGCAGAGGGTCATTGGGCATTGGAATAGGCTGCCCAGGGAGGTGGTTGAGTCACCTTCCCTGGAGGTGTTTAAGGCACAGGTGGATGAGGTATTGAGGGACTTGGTTTAGTGTTTGATAGGAATGGTTGGACTAGAAGATCCGATGGGTCCCTTCCAACCTGATTGTTCTGTGATTCTGTTCTGTGATTCTGTAAAGTCTTTCAGTTCTTTAAAAAAAAAAAAAAAAAAATCTAAATAACTCTCTCCTGAGGTTCTCCCACAAATTTCCACTGGACAGAACAAGTATCACCATATGGAATAGGAAAGAGGAGAGGAAGTACTTTGAAAAAGCTTATTCCCAGATGCTTGCAGTACCCTTTATTATAAAAAATGAAAAAAATAATGACAGTGCAAAGCCCCAGTTGGGCAGAGTACAAAACAGAAAGCTTGAAGATAAAGCAATGTGTTCAGAGTACATGGTGTGAGCGCAGAAATGTGGAAGCTGCGAGTAGTGACATTATATACAACTATAATATGTCTGTAACACTTAAAAAAAATGCAATAAAACAGCAATTCCTACAATTAGCATTATGAGCTCTACGCTGTATTAGCTTAAGTAGCACTATACTGGCACTTAAGGGTGATTTTTTTTTCTTTAAAGCATTAATTCTGAGCTCACTAGACCCCTCATATTCCTTTCCAGAGGTTAGAAGCAGTTTGTTGCACAGAAATAACATCATAACACAAAATCAACTTCCCAGTCCGAGATCTCTTTGGAAATAAGAAAATCTACATTTGTGTAGCTTTTACCTGTATCGTTTCATCAGAGTTCAGCCTCAAGCGCTTTAACGTAACAGATGCAAAGTAACCAAGACCTTACAATGGCTTCTTATCTTCTTCTAGTGCTGGCTTCTCGAGAAATGTCATCATTTAAATATATTGCACTAAGCCATTGAAAGAGGTGACAATCCTGGCACATCTTACTTTCTGGAAGGGGCTAAAGACACAGACAGGCATCTCGTTGGCCGCTGGACTGATGCATCATGTGTGAGAACTCGTGTATTATATGTCAGAACCGAGATGTCGCTTGGCAGCAACCGAAGATCCATCCTGGTGATACAGGCTCTTGAGGTGATTCCTGATGTCACTGGCAGGGAATGAGGGACTTTGGTGACGAAGTGTGAGAACCAGAGCTACCTCTGCTACGGCTCCTGGCCAAAAGTGAACCTCAGCACCAGGCACAAAGGATTAGCCTGTGCTCTTGCTCATCAAGATAAGAGGTGTGGAGGTACAGTTTCAAAGAGGGATCACTCCAGAAAGGACACAAGATGTAATCAGAGCTAAGATGTAACTCAGACCTATTCTCCTTCCAACAGGACACTCCTGCTCTCCCAACCAGTGCCACACTGATTAGAGGAATGAAGACATCGATGAGAAAGATGGGCAAGCTGTGCCTCACAGCAGCAGTGAAGCACTTACTCGATAGCCCCTGATCAAGTCTCCGTCTCAATTGACAAGTATTGTCTTTCTGACTTGCTTGTTCTGGTCTGAAAGGGAAGGAATGACTAGAAAGCAGCGTCTGTGAATGTGCTGTTGTATTACCCGGCACGCTAGGTCTAGCCTACAACACCTTCCACAGCGAGGAATATTAAATAGCAGGTTTCCTAGACACCGGCTGTTTAACAGAAAAAAAAATAGCTAAGAAGATATACAGTGAAAACACTAAAGGAAGAAAGTGGATTTTTTTCTGATACAAAAGATGGAAAAGAACCTTTGCATGAGTTCAAGTGGATTAATGGTTGGACTCGATGATCCGATGGGTCTCTTCCAACCTGGTGATTCTATGATTCTATATATATGGAAAGGGAGAAACAGTCAAGATGACAAGAAAAATGTAGGTTAATGAAACTGTAAAGGCAGTAGGGACTTCAAAAGGAATGAAGGAGAAAGAAGTCTGGGAAGGGTCAGCTCAAACCTCTTCTGCTTCTCCATCCAAACCAGAGAGCAAGAGTCAGACTGAGATAAAGCTGGGGCAAGGTATGAAAGAGGGCAGGTATTTGCAGAGGCAAGGGATGGGGGAAAAAGCTTCAATTAGGAATCTCATTTTGCTCCTTAAAACAATTCATAGCATACAGTGAAGAAAACATGCAATCGGAGAGCAAAACATCTCGTTCCATCAATACTTTAACCCTAAAGTCCTGTTTTCCCTATTGATTTTCTTAAATATCACACAACTCCCTAAATCCACGATTTGGATTGGTTTATTATAGAGAGGAGACATTAAGACTGGACTGTGGTTTCAACTCTCAGTCCTATATGTAAGAGGATGAAAACAGTCCAAAGCAGGTTTCTTGAGGCAGTGCCTTCCAGTATCCCTTCGATCCTTTGGGGAGCAGTAGTAGAATCCAAAAATCAAACCAAACCTTCATTTTTTTTTCTTTAAAATAATCATGTTTTTAAGCCTTATTACAAAAATAGTCATAAACGTTCATTTAGAAAGATTTGTGTAAAACTCCCCCGTGACAATAACAGCACATTCGAAAGCTTCTTGACAGGAATATTTCTTGACAGGAAAAGTAATCAGAGAGCAGATCTCACGACTAACAGATGCCTGAGAAAGACAGATCCATCTTGCCAGAGCACGTGCTCTCTGTTAGAAACTGGACTGTAGCTGAATAATTGAAAACACATAAGAATACTTGATGCAAAAGCAAGGATGGAGGGAGCCGTTGAAAAGCTTGGTAGCAAGAAGTGAATAATCAGCCGGTTCCAAACATTCCTGTCAGGTCATACGTGAACACGTTCTTCTGGGTTAACTGAAAATTTTTCACTCCGATGTTATTTAGAATTCAACCTTTTCAAATATTTCCATTGAAGATGAAGAAGGGGCTGGAGAACAGGCCTTATGAGGAACGGCTGAGTGAGCTGGGGGTGTTTAGCCTGGAGAAGAGGAGGCTGAGGGGAGACCTCATTGCTGTCTACAACTACCTGAGGGGAGGTGGTAGAGAGGAGCTGACGGCTGCGCAAACTGCTGCGAGTGTGCCAGACAGCAAGTCTGGCTCTTGGTTGTGTGGTCCTTTTTTATTATTCAGGCTGGTAGTTCCACCTCTAAACTTTAGAGGCTGTTTCCTACCTCATAACCGCAGCACTAAAAATGTCATGAAGTTACTCCCTGGGGTCTGTAGCTGTTTTACCAGGGGTTGCTGATGCTGAGATCTGGCCTTCTGTTTCAGTGGCGCTTTCTGTCTGTTGAGAAAGTTACTTGGTAGTCATCCAGAGGCGATAAACCAAGTGCAAAATCTCTGCTTCATTGCTGCCAGCAGAGTTGGTGAGAGAAAGGAGAGACACGTCACATTTGTACCTCACAGCTGATGCTTCACTCAGCTTTTTAAAGGACTCAGAATTCCAACTGCCTGAATATTTGAAAAGCAAAATGTATTGGCAACATTGCTTAATCTACAGCAGTTTCAGGAAAGAAATTGGTTAAATTTTGCTTCCAGTAGCACCAATTTAAGGTAAGGTGATTTATTTGACACTTAAAATACACTCTGGAGGAGAGGAGGCTGAGAGGAGACCTCATTGCTCTCTGCAATTACCTGAAAGGGGGTTGTAGAGAGGAGGGTGATGATCTCTTCTCCCAAGTGACGGGGGACAGGGCAAGAGGGAATGGCCTCAAGCTCCCCCAGGGGACATTAGGAAAAAAATTTTCACACAAAGGGTCATTGGGCACTGGAACAGGCTGCCCAGGGAGGGCTGAGGGGAGACCTCATTGCTCTCTACAACTACCTGAAAGGAGGTTGTGGAGAGGAGGGAGCTGGGCTCTTCTCCCAAGGGACAGGGGACAGGACAAGAGGGAATGGCCTCAAGCTCTGCCAGGGGACGTTCAGGCTGGACATTAGGAAAAAAAATTCATGGAAAGGGTCATTGAGCATTGGCAGAGGCTGCCCAGGGAGGGGGTTGGTTCACCTTCCCTGGAGGTGTTTAAGGCACGAGTGGACAAGGTGCTGAGGGACATGGTTTAGTGTTTGATGGGAATGGTTGGACTCAATGATCCAGTGGGTCTCTTCAAACCTGGTTGTTCTATGATTCAAGGAATCCAGCAGGAGCTGCCTACTGGCAAAACCCTGGAAGCCAAACTGCAGGTGCCATGTGTGGATATTATCCCTCTATCTTTTTATTCCCAACCCACTACAGGCCATGAAATACATCAACTGCATTTAGACAGAGTAAAGGTGTGAGTTGTGACCTACTCCAGCCCTGAACAAGTTCAATGCCTGCTGGAACAACTTATCCTTGCTTTGAGCAACCTGATCCAATGGGAGGTGCCCCTCCCCACGCAGGGGGAGTCTAACTGGATGATCTTTACTGACCCCTCCGACCCAAATTGTTCAAAGATTCTGTACCAGAACCTGTTTCCTCACTCTTAGAGAAAGACTCAGCAGCAGTATCAGTTCACCTACGGTAAAACCAAGAAGCACAAACAGACATAGAAGTATCGTTATCACCATTCACCGTAAAATTAATCTATATCCCATCTGCTTCTGAAAGCAGCCAAGCCAGCTCCTTCTTCTGAAGCCCTTGGCAATGCCTCATGCATTCACCAGTCTTTGAAAAAGTTGAAAGAACATCTACCGAGCATCCCAAACCCGTCAATTAAAAAGCCCATTCATTTTTTTCTTCGAGCCAAACGAATTGCAGTTTCCATTCTCCATGAATTAAGCATCCCTGGTGCCTGATCCAGCTAAACTTTACCTCTGCAGGAGATGTGGTGATTACTCTAGGGGAATTCTTCTCAAAAACAACGCAACTCCTAAGAACGTGGCCTGATTGCAGCATTTTCTCACTTCCCACAGACTTTCACAGGATGACCACCTTCAGCCTGCTGTGGAGCTGCTGCTGACTGCCTGAATATCATTATTTTTTCATTGTTACTCTGCAACTTTCTCCTCTTTTTAGTTTTTCTTTAATTGTGTGTGTGGGGAGTACCTCTCATACCAGCTTGGTTTCTCATCTGCCGTGTCAAAAACTATCTGCAACCAGGCAAACTTGCTCACGCTGCACTTTTCCAGGTCTTTGAAGATTATTTTTTCAGGATTTGTGTTCATGAACTCTGCTTATTTTAGTTTGTCCTTCTGACACCAGCTGTACACACCGCAGTTGACAGTTCTACCCTTGTATTCCAATTGAATATGTGTATAAATGTCAGTAATTTCTAATTCAAAAGTGTTTGGGGTGAATTTGTGTAACAGAGCTCACAAGGAGAAATTGGAATTAACTTCCACTTAGTTATTCAGTGTGGCCCAATCTGGATAAACACCAGCAGTACCAACCAATAACACAGTCCTGATCAGCAACTTGTTTTAGTTTAGATGAGATCAATTTTATGCTACGGACGATGAACAATGACTCATCCCTGACACTTGAACACAGACAGATCATTTGTATGAGATACTCAAAGCTGGTTTCAAATAGTTGCTGCCCATCACCAAACAGCATCTGACGTAAGCAGACAAAATTCAGTTGCACATGTCAGCAAAGTGAGATTTTCCTCCCCCAAATATAAAATCATAGAATCATAGAACAATCAGGTTGGAAGAGACACACCAGATCATCGGGTCCAACCATTCCTATCAAACACTAAACCATGTCCCTCAGCACCTCGTCCACCCGGCCCTTGAACACCTCCAGGGAAGGTGACTCAACGCCCTCCCTGGGCAGCCTCTGCCAATGCCCAATCACCCTTTCTGTGAAAAATCTTTTCCTAATGTCCATCCTAAATCTCCCCTGGTGGAGCTTGAGGCCATTCCCTCTCGTCCTGTCGCTTGGTAGAAGAGCCCAGCTCCCTCCTCTCCACAACCTCCTTTCAGGTAGTTGTACAGAGCAATGAGGTCTCCCCTCAGCCTCCTCTTCTCCAGGATAAACACCCCCAGCTCTCTCTGCTGTTCCTCATAAGGCCTGTTCTCCAGCCCCTTCACCAGCTTCGTTGCTTTTCTCTGGACTTGCTCCAGAGCCTCAACGTCCTTCTTGTGCTGAGGGGCCCAGAACTGAACACAGGATTCGAGGAGCAGTCTCACCAGTGCCGAGTCCAGAGGGAGAATCACCTCCCTGGCCCTGCTGGTCACAGCGTTTTTGATACAAGCCAGGATGCCATTGGCCTAGAAGCTGAAGTCTGTTTTCCCTTTAGCATGGCACTCGAAAGAACTTGTCAGCAGCGTAAATCTGCTCTACCTGCTGTCCCTCAGTTCTCACTATCTTAACCAATCCTTCTCTTTGGTTGTACCTACTGATACTGATACTCGGGATAGTCAGGATCCTGATATTCAGTTCACTGAATACCTTACAGCAGCTTCTTGTCACTTACGAGATGTTGAACAACATAGCTTCTAGGTTACAGATAAAGCTGTATTTCAGCATCTCACTGGACTTGGTAACCAAGCATTATGGTTCAATCTCCTGCTGTTGGTTCAACGTCTCTTCTGCACAGTTGCCAACTGTATTGTTCTAAGCAGATATTAGGCAGCACTTGACCTGGAAAAGCTGCTACAGCAAAGCAATAACTATTTTGGCACCTCAGGCAGCAGTGACAGATGTATTGGTCGAAGACAGACAATTAATGACACCAGGAAAAGTGAGAAATTGGAAAGAAACAAAAGAAAAACATTGGTGCGACCCTTTGGTATCTATAGCAGTCACACACGCGTGCTTCATGTGATAATTTGCTATGAATTCAGCATTTGGAGGATTTATTATTGCAAAATTGCATCTTTTGACAGCTTATTTAAGAAAGGCACTGATTTTATTTCAGAGAACTGTAATACTGTGGTGGACTTGCCCACTATTCTATAATTCTCTATCTCAACTGTGGGTTTAAAAATATTCCTGACAGTCTAATGTGAAGAACTCAGCCAATAAAGACAATAAAAACCAAACAACAGTTAAACCAAAAAATAGAAAGAAGGTGGCATGAAAGGAAGAAACCACACACAGAATGTTATTAGACATTAGACTTCTTATCAATTATGAATTTCTTTTTTTGCTTTGTGTTTACTCTTAAATAAATTATGCAGCGATTGCATGGTTTTTTTAGTGCTATTTGTAAAAATCTTCTTTGTTTTCAGTGTCACCAAGCATCTGATGACAAAAAAGTATCAGTGAGGACCACTACCTGTCACATTCACTCATCTGTTAGGACAAAAACTAGAATAAACCCTGGAAAATAGTTAAAACGGGGAGTTTCTTTAAATGATTCTGAAAGACCACAAAGGTAGAGCCAACATACTACAGCTTCAAAGGAAAACAATCATCAACAGAAAGTTACTGCAACAAATTCCTCTTTCACTCTCAAGTAAACACCCATTTTAAAATAAAACCAGAAAGAGAATTCAAGCTTACTGCTTCACCAGTTTTTCCAAGTTTTCCTTGGTCTCCTTGTTCTCCCTGTTAAATGCAGAAAACAGATGATAAAGCTCATTAGAAAAGTAATTTATTTCATATGTGTACATTAAAGTCCTCTGTTTTCCTAAGGAGCCTCTTTATTTTCTAAATTACCTCTGCCAATTGAAACACTAAAAGCTAAAAATGAAGCAACCAGCAAAACCAGAGTTTCATAAGAGGCTAATTTTGCTTGTGTAAAAAAAGATGTGAGCAACCTCCCAGGGTATTTAGGATTTGCCCACAAAAATGAGACTAAGTGTTAAATACATTAAGTCAGCAAATACTATAAATTAATGATTTAGTGTTTATTTTAGTCTTTCCTTCAGTAAATAACCTTCATTATTCCACAACTGCTTCAAGAGTAAGTATCACGTGTGCACAATATACCTCAGGCCCTCAGGATGAGAAAGACATCGAGGGGCTAGAGTTTGTCCAGAGGAGGGGGATGGAGCTGGGGAAGGGGCTGGAGCTCTGGGGTTCTGGGAGCAGCTGAGGGACCTGGGGTTGTTCAACCTGGAGAAGAAGAGCCTGAGGAGAGACCTCATCGCTCTCTGCAGCTCCTGAAAGGAGGTTGTGGTGAGAGGGGCACTGGGTTCTTCTCCCAAGCGACAAGTCATAGGATGAGAGGGAATGGCCTCAAGTTGCACCACGCGAGGTTTAGATTGGAGTCTCCATCCCTGGAGGGGTTGAAAAAGTGTGTAGAGATGACATTTTGGGTCATGGTTTAGTAGGCACAGTGGGATTGGGCTGACAGCTGGCCCGGATGAGCTTAGAGGTCTTTTCCAACCTCAGTGATTCTATCAAGAAGCATCTAGCAGTGCATAACTGTACAGCTGATACTGCAAACGTATTTTATTTCATACATAAAACCACCGCTTACCTTCAAACCTTCTGGTCCAGGATCACCCACATAACCTTTCTGCCCCAGCTTGCCCTAAAATAATGATTAGAATAAAACATTCACCACACTTCTTTTTAAAAACAAAACTTCATCCCAATTCCTGTATTTATCAAAATACGTGCATTCAAAAATGTACAGAATAGTAATATTTAATACTAACACTTGAAGTTAGCATAGTTATAAATCCATAACTAAAAATACATTAATTGTTACAGCAAATACTTGCAGAGCAAGGAGAATCTGTATTAATTCTTATAGCAGTTAACACTGAGAAAAATCAGAAATCAAGAACTAGATAGATTTCAATTTCACTTTAAAAAAACATATGAAGTAGACAAAAAAAGGCAAGTTCATGCTCTCTTCTAGCTAATTCCAGAACAGGGACTCATACTAAGAGAGATGGATGCTTAGGCTTGACTGGGGTCATAATTTGATAGGAATGGTTGGACTCGATGATCCGATGGGTCTCTTCCAACCTGGTTGTTCTATGATTCTGTGATTCTATAACTATCCCTCCTCAATGCGACCAAATCAGCTCAAACAGCCTCTCCTCTTTGTTCATTGAATTTATTCTTCTAAGCCTCACTTAAGACACAACAGATGCAAATTGATCAGGAAGTGGAACAAATCGATTTGACTGGTGAAGTAATTTGAAACGCAGAGGTTGGGCTTTAAACAGATATAAAACACAACTGTCAATTACATACGGAGGAAAAGCCACTGACAGAGAGTTACACCAGCGCTGGCTGCTTTTCTGAGTAAGCAGGGAAGCATCCTCAGGTTTGGCTCCAGTTCTTTTAGACAGAGGTGAATTCTTTTCCAAGCTGGGACCTAGGGAGCTCAGTGCAGGTTCATATCCACTTTCTGTTCCAGTAGAGGATGATCTATTTTGCTGGCAACACTGCTCAGCTGGGACCCAGGGGGGTTTGAAAGAAAACGTTAGAAATGGAAGGGGGGAATGAGGTGAAAATTTATGATTCCCTCCTTGGCGTGGACCTAAACCTGAACTAGGGCCTGAAAACTACACAGTAGAAGAGATTAGGAATTCCAGAAGCAATAGAAATCTGTTCCATTACCATCCAAGAGAAAACCACACACCTACAAGGATAATTTACCTAGTTTAGACCAAAGTCCATGCACGTCAGGACAGCGGTGGCTGAGAAAAGCTCTGACCTATTAACCATGCCTACAAGTAAGGTCTTGCAGGGCAGGAAGCAAAGCTCTAGGAAGAAAGACACCGGCAAGACTTGGCATCAGAAAAACCACCTGGAAAACAGCCAAAGGCTGAAGCAGATTGCCAAGAAGCATGAAGAATCCGCATCCCTGGAGGATGCAAGAAAAAAGTTAGAGAGACATCTGTGAGCTCAAGGCAGAGCTGACGGTGCCTCAGGGCCACGTGTGATCAGTCCACTTCTTCAGGTCTCCCTGCCTCTGCGGCTATTGAATTTTTTAATTTGTGCAGGGACAGCACTGCCTTTTTTTTTACTCTCACATGTAAGAATTTACTTTTTAAACCTCCTTTCACGGAAAATGGAAACAAAGCCTATGTAAATCAAATCAATGTGAATTATGAAGCAATCGTACATGATTTAAACAGACAGATGCGTCCAGCGGTTTCCTCAGTCCTGCTAAACTACATCAGATTGAACGGCTTCACGGCTGGAATCACTCTCTCCAACGTAATCCCACAGTCTGTGTTTCCAGTGGGAGTGAAGAAGCAAGGACAAGCAGAGATGGGAGCAAACCCGGAGCAGTGGTGCAAACAAGTTGGCTTGGAGCTGCGAAACAGCTGGAGCCAACAGAAGCTGCAGCATCCAGGCGAGAGCAGACGGGGCCCGGGACAAGGGGGAAAACCAGACAGGGCTCCCCACCAAGTGAAATCCCCATTTCCCTGACCTCTCATTTCAGGAGATGTCAGCCAGCAAGCTACTCCAAAAATGTCTGGAGACAGCAACGCTGGGGCCCACCTCACATCCACACGGTCTTCTCTCAAAAGCTCATTGTGAGAGAGAGAAACCAGAGAGCCTCAAGCCATGTCAAATGGTGTGTGCGTTTCCCACTGAGAGAAATCAAAATCAAAACGATTTAGGTCAAACTGACCCCAAAGAGATAAATATTTTAGTATAGTAGGTTAGAAGGGATTTTTTTCCTCTTAGGTCACTTTGACACCAGCTGATGGTGGCCTGTGCACATCCTGTGATGCAGTGAAAGTGAAGGCAAGCGCCTCATTGTCCTTGAGTCACCAAAGAAGCTGTGGCTGCCCCATCCTGGAGGGGTTCAAGGCCAGATAGGATGGAGCTTGAAGCCCCGATGCAGTGGGAGGTGTCCCTGCCCGGGGCAGGGGTTGGAACTGGATGGGTTTCAAGGTCCCTTCCAACCCAAACCATTCCATGATTCCATATTGCTTTCAACAAACTTTGTGATGCATTGGCTGGTTCAGTCCTTAGGAAGTGTGTGGTGGTTTCAATGTGATCTCCTTCCAAGCCCTACCTATAGAAAGTTATTTCTTCTCCCAGCTCTGTTTAAAGCACAGGATGAGGAAAGATGCAATTATTGAGGAGATATAATTTTAACAAAGCCACTTCTCCCAGTAAATTTACCTTTTCTGATGAAAACCAGTCTGCCCTAAGAAAATTACTTATACTTACTTTCGGGCCGACTCCTCCAATAGGTCCAGTTGGTCCCACTTCTCCCTAAAAGAAATCAGGACTTGAATAACCTTGATGTCAAGTGTAGCTTAAAAAAATAAACCTGCAGCTAGCTTCATGTTTATTATATATATAATAATATATATATTTTCAATTTGCTTCATGTGTGTGTAGGAGACCAAGCCTGATGCAAACCCTAAAAAAGAGACTAATCTGATCTCAGAGAAATTCATTAGCCAGAAAACCATGCCCAAGGCAGCCATGTAGGTTGTAAAATTGTTGGGATATCTACCATTAAAGCAATATTTTCACAAGTTTTAGGTGGGAGAGACTCAGCAACGACGAGTTGACCTCTCTCTCTGCCCATAATTAAGCTACTTACAAGTCTAGAGCTCTGTTCCCAGAATTTCTGATTAAATTCTTTCTAATGTTAATTACTTTCAGCCTAATAGACACAAAGTTTTATTTTTATGATGAATTAAGAATATTCAATAAGTTTATGAGATTAAAAGCTCCCTTCAATTAATAGGGCTCTAATGGTTTACTTCAGTGTGCTCAAGATACTGTAATTAAATTGATATATGGTTACATTAGGAAAAATGTCTTTGCTGGAAGAGTGGAGAAGCATTGGAAGAGGCTGCCTAGAGAAGTGGTGTTTTCCATCGCTAGAGCTGTTCAAAAAACTTGTCGACATGCACTTGAGGACATGGTTTAGCAAGCATGATGGTGTTGGGCTGATACTTGGACTGGATGAACTGAGAGATCTTTTCCAGCCTCAATGATTCTATGATTCCTATCTCAACACCATCCCCACACCCATTTTTCCAGTTCAGCTAGAAGAACCACATCCCACTCTGGACTCAAATTATCCAAGATTCCAGTAAAATATCTGGAATAAACCATGTAACTGACATGCAGCTCTGTAAAGCTGCTAAAATCCCTTTGCGACACCTGCCAAAGTGCAAAAGAAACTTGAAATTCTGCTTGTCGCCGTCACCATCCAACATTTGTTGTACAGCCCTCTTGCCTCTCACAACTTTTCCTTTCAAATGGAATTCTTACCTCGATTCCTTTGGGGCCTTGTGGCCCTGGAGGCCCTCGGTCACCCAGAAGTCCCTAAACATCCAGAGACACACCGTGAGTTAGTTACATTAACTAACAATCAGGCTGGTGTAGTTTCTCTCCTCCTAACAAACCTGGACACTAATGAAAACGGACGAAGCAGAACTCATTTCTTACCATTGCTCTTAGGATTTCCCTTAGGAAGCCAGGAGAAAACGCAGCAGAGTTTTAATATGCTGGAAAACAGAGTATCCTATAAACTTCTACTGCATGGATTTTTGTATTGATTTGAAAAGGAAATAGGGAAATATTGGAGCTCACAGAAGGACAATTCCCTTTTTTCTTTTTCTTTTTTGGAGCACACCATCATTTTTCACAGAAAGGGTCATTGGGCATTGGAACAGGCTGCTCAGGGAGGTGGTTGAGTCACCTTCCCTGGAGGGGTTTAAGGGATGGGTGGACGAGGTCCCGAGGGACATGGTTTAGTGTTTGATGGGAATGGTTAGACTCGATGATCCGGTAGGTCTCTTCCAACCCGGTTATTCTATGATTCTATATTACAATCAAAGCAGAACCAACGTAACTCACAGATCTTTGATTCAGATAGTCTTTCGCAGAACATATAATGACAACATTGCAATGGAAATGAACTACAAAGCAAATTTAAGTTGCCAGCTTGTCCAGAACTTCTTGTGATTTCCAGCCCTTACTTCTCTGTCACGGCAGAATCAGCTTCCCACAGATAAAGCACCTTATTCTCTGCTAACTCAGAGTTTTCACGACTGCTCAAATCAACATTTACCAAACTTTTTGACTTTGCAGTTAGTGGCGTGTCAAAAATCTTGGTCATCCCAGTAGCAATGGGAATAATTGGGGAAAGGAATAATTGGGGAAAGCACTTGATCTGGCATAAGACAAGAAAAAAAATCCGTGTAAACGTATTACAAATGTTCTGGGAAAGCTAATCTTAACAATATCAGATAAAGCAACAAGAACAAAGGAGAGATATGATTAGCTTCCGAAGAAAGCAACAGTGGGAATGTGCCAAGCATAAGCCTTATTAATTGCTTACTAATGACGCTGAAGTCTAGACAGAAGGTGCAGGAATTGGTCCAGTAACAGCTCACTTGGCACACAAAGGAAAATGGAACAGAAAACAGAACAGGCCACTTCAAAGTACTGAGTTTCATCAAATAGCCCATCAGTCTGGGTTAGACTGGGCTGGACCACCACAAAAGTGACAGAAGAATCATAGAATCACAGAACAACCAGGTTGGAAGGGACCCACTGGATCATTGAGTCCAACCATTCCTATCAAACACTAAACCAAGTCCCTCAGCACCTCATCCACCCGTCCCTTAAACACCTCCAGGGAAGGTGAATCAACCCCCTCCCTGGGCAGCCTGTTCCAATGCCCAATGACCCTTTCCATGAAAAACCTCCTCCTAATCTCCAGCCTAAATTTCCCCTGGTGGAGCTTGAGGCCATTCCCTCTCGTCCTGTCCCCTGTCACTTGGGAGAAGAGCCCAGCTCCCTCCTCTCCACAACCTCCTTTCAGGTAGTTGTAGAGAGTAATGAGAAGGGCACTGCATCATCAATATTTCATCAATTTTTCATTGACAGAGCTGTTTTATTCTAGCAGCAAAGCTCATGAGGAGATGGGGTATGCACTGCGTACAGCCCAAGCGTCAGCAGCACCGATAACGTGTGCACTGAATCGTGGCTGGAAAGAAGTCGCAGACTGTAAAATGAATATTAAATGAAATTTCCATCCCCACTTTGAGGTTTTAGGCAACAAATAGAACATGAAGGTGGTCACTCGACCTGTGCCAAAGTTGTCTGGAAAGAACTGACAGAGTCAGCAAATGTGGGCAGCCTGTATTTCACTTCTCTAACTTCCCAGCTGAGCATCCCCTTCCAGAAGAGGTGGAACTTCCAGTAGCTGCTTCTAGTAAATGTGTTATCCAAACAAACAGAAATGAGCAGAGGAAGGAGGTTCTCAACTATTTCCATGACACAACACATGCTGCTGGAAAAACTAAAGTACAGTCAGCAGGTCCTGACCATCTTTTCCTCTCACTTTTCTCAGTCATAGAGCACAAGCACTTGCAAGAATAACATAGGAAACTAAATTAGTTCAGAAGTTCTTAAAAACATTCTTATTCCAGTTTTTAAATGTATGTTTAGGGGGGTTTTATTAAGTAGTGGATGAAGATCAATCACCTTCCAAAATATTGTTTCCAATCTGGGTAAGATGCTGCAGGCCAAAGTATGTAATTAATCCTTCAAATGTAATTTTCGAGAGGTCAAATTTGCTTATTCCTACGCTAATTTAAGGAAAAAATGGCAATCCAGAACTTCTAATGATATTTAGAGATGGCTGATCACACTCAGAGCTTAAACTTTCAACCACAAGGCTGAATTTCTCCCACAACAACTGCTAAAAAATAAGGCTTATCCTGCTTTCTGGGCTTTAAAGTGGGGTTTGCTTCTGAGGAAGCATAAACAAAAACATGAGGAAAAGAGCAGCAGGGCGAGAGCAGTTGTCTAAAAATAAAAGCTGGAAGAAGCTTCCTAAAGCTGCAGTCAATACCAGGCAGTTGGGAATCCCCAAAACCAAACATTTCCAGTGTTAATGCAACTCTTCTCCCTTGGTATTAGGAGCGGTGTGAGAGTATTTCCAGCTCAGTCAACTTTCATAGAATCATAGAATCACCAGGTTGGAAGAGAACCACTAGATCACCGAGTCCAACCATTCCTGTCAAACACTAACCCATGTCCCTCAAGACCTCATCTACCCATGCCTTAAACACCTCCAGGTTTTTTTCTTTCCTTCTCAAACATAAGCCAGCAGTTCTCCCTATTACATCAGGCTGCTAAGCTTTCTGTCTCCAAGACCAAATGGGCCAGAGACCACTAAATATTATTCAGCTGTCTCATTTCTGTATCCAAAGAATAGTCTTTTAAACTTTGCAGAGCATCTTTTAATTCTATTTGGCTGGAATCTGTGGAAAGACAATAGATCAATAATGTATGTATTCAACTGACTGACCATGAGGCAGCAGTGGCCCCAGTGGCCAAGAAGGCCAATGGCAGCTTGGCTTGTATCAGAATCCGTGTGACCAGCAGGGCCAGGGATGTTCTTCTCCCTCTGAACTCAGTACTGGTGAGACTGTTCCTCGAATCCTGGGGTCAGTTGTGGGCCCCTCAGCACAAGAAGGATGTTGAGGCTCTGGAGCGAGTCCAGAGAAGAGCAACAAAGCTGGTGAAGGGGCTGGAGAACAGGCCCTATGAGGAACGGCTGAGAGAGCTGGGGGTGCTTAGCTTGGAGAAGAGGAGGCTGAGGGGAGACCTCATTGCTCTCTCCAGCTACCTGAAAGGAGGTTGTGGAGAGGAGGGAGCTGGGCTCTTCTCCCAAGGGACAGGGGACAGCACAAGAGGGAATGGCCTCAAGCTCCACCAGGGGAGATTTAGGCTGGAGATTAGGAGGAAGTTTTTCACAGAAAGGATCACTGGGCAGTGGCAGAGGCTGCCCAGGGAGGTGGTTGATTCACCTTCCCTGGAGGGTTTAAGGGACGGGTGGACAAGGTGATGAGGGACATAGTTTAGTGTTTGATAGGAATAGTTGGATTTGATGATCTGATGGGTCTCTTCCAACCTGGTTGTTCTATGATTCTATGACTCCACATCAACCTAATTCTAACAAATACATCTAATTTAATGCTTTGGTTACAATACAACCACACTTAGTGAAGAAACTGGGCAGCAGGGATTACGTCTCATTTCATGCATGAGCTTAGAGGATTAAATCTGATGTGCAGTTCAAGAACTTCTTCACAATGAGGGTGGGGAGGCCCTGGCCCAGGTTGCCCAGAGCAGTGGGGCTGCCCCATCCCTGGAGGGGTTCAAGGCCAGGCTGGATTTTTCCTCAGATAAATACCTGAGGCAAAGTACCTGCATTTTGATAGTAAGATTATTCTCTCGTAATGTCAGTGCCCATCCCTCAGAGGTTTTCCTCAGACTCATAGTTATGAATAAACTTTCATATAGCCTTACCTTAGGACCTTCAGGGCCATTTAATCCAGGTACACCGATATCTCCTGGGAAACCCTAAAGAAATCATACGGACAAATGATTCACCGCGTAGGAATGTTTCCTGTGTGCTTGTTTTGCCTCTGTTCATTCATTTAACAAACTCGACTTACAGAAACAAGAAATAAATTTGTGCTACCATCCCCAAAACGTCAAAATCCATTAAGTTCTCGTGAAAGGACTTGGATGAGTGACAGATTTCAGGCAGCTTCATTAAACTCAATTTAGCAGATGTCAGCATGGGTCTTATTTCTCTTAGCATAAGAGTTTTTATCCACCAAGCAACGTTTGAAATAAAACCATTGGATTGGTCTCGATGCACAAAAAAACCCCACAAAGCAGCCGGCATGGGGTCCTGTACTCGTGAATTTAAAAAGCTTTAAGTTATTTAAAAAGCTTAAAGTGCAGGTGAAGCCTTTTAATCCTTGGCCGCACTTTAAGGACAAGATCACTGCAAGATTAAGAAAAGGGTAGGAAGCCTTTTGCCTCCAAAGCAGCAGGTGCTAATCCAGGGCTGGTTGGCAGGAACCACAAGTCAGTTATTCAGAATAAGCCTCAGTGAAACAGTGTGTGGTACAAGTTGGTAAAGAAAAATTAATATACAAAGGAAATGAAACACCTAAAATTAGCATCTCAAACCATCTCGGCAGTAGGACACCATAGGATGCTTCAATGTCAGAGGAATCCAGGGCTACAACTGGATCACGTTTTATAAGGAATGAGTGGATTTTGAACAGTTTGCCAAGAGCAGTGGGGGTTGCCCCATCCCTGGAGGGGTTCAAGACCAGTTTGGATGGAGTTTGGAGCAACCTAGTCCACTGGGAGGTGTCCCTGCCCACGGCAGAGGGTTGGAACTAAATGGGCTTAAAGGTTCCTTCTAACTCAAACTGTTCTATGATTTTAAGGGAACAGAAACAATGTCGCAAACCTTTACGTGATACAGTAATGAGTTAAATTTCACAAACATCCAGTGGAGAAGCCTAATGTGTATAGAATCATAGAATCACCAGGTTGGAAGAGACCCACCGGATCATTGAGTCCAACCATTCCTATCAAACACTGACTCTATTTCAGCTCACAGAGCTCACTCAGCCATTCTGCCAAGATAATATTTTATTTTGCTATTTCTATAAACTTCTAAATTTCTTTAAATCTTGCTTGTTTGGCTATAGAAAGGCTGCCACTGAAACATTTTTCCCATGAGCAAAATATTGATTACTGCACCTCTGCACATAGAATCACCAGGTTGGAAGAGACCCATCAGGTCATCGAGTCCAGATTATCTACTTCTATATGGAAATAATCTAATTTATTCATTTATTTGCATAAATACTTCTAGAAGAAACTCAGAAAGAACTAGGAGCTGCCAGGGTTGGCAAGCACTATATCACAGAACAGTCAGAATCATAGAATGGCTTGGGTTGGAAGGGACCTCCAAGCCAATCCAGTTCCACCCCTGCCCTGGGCAGGGACACCTCCCACTGGATCAGGGGCTCCAAGCCCCATGCAACCTGCCCTTGAACCCCTCCAGGGATGGGGCAGCCACCCCTGCTCTGGGCAACCTGGGCCAGGACCTCCCCACCCTCACAGGAAAATGTTTCTTCCTAAAATCTCATCTCAATCTCCCCTCTTTCACCTGAAAAATATTCCCCTCATCCTATCCCTGCCCTCCCTGACCTAGAGCACCTCCCCAGATTTACTTTTTTCCTCTTCCAGCACTGGAAGCTGTTTTATTCTCCAGCCTTTGGGTCATCTTTGTAGCCTCCTCTGGACTCGCTTTAACAGATCCACATCCTTATATAGTAACAGCCTGATCATTTCTGCATGTTTTGTTAATTAAAGACTTTCTAGATAAATGAAGGCAATGAATATATATATATATATATTTTTTTTTTTTTGGTAGTACAGAGAGCAACACTTTCACAGCAAAGTTGAAGCTCAATTGTGTTGAGATAGCTGACACCATCTCTCGTCTGCTGAAAGAGAGTGAGCTCTTAAGTGCTTTGCTGGCAAAAGGCCACGTCTCCAGCCAGAGTTGGGAAGTGATTTGCAACCTCCCAGCTGCCAGAGATAAGAATCTACACTTAGTAGAAGTCATAATATTGAGTGAGGTTTTGTTCCGAGTAGTCTCTGCTGATAATTACGCTGCAGCTGGAAACTGCGTTGTCACAGAATCATAGAACAACCAGGTTGGAAGAGACCCACCGGATCATCGAGTCCAACCATTCCTATCAAATACTAAACCATGTCCCTCAGGACCTCATCTACCTGTGCCTTAAACACAGCCTATTCCAACGCCCAATGATGCTTTCCGTGAAAAAACTCCTCCCAATCTCCAGCCTAAATCTCCCCTGGCAGAGCTTGAGGCCATTCCCTCTTGACCTGTCCCCTGTCCCTTGGGAGAAGAGCCCAGCTCCCTCCTCTCCACAACCTTTCAGGTAGCTGTAGAGAGTAATGAGGTCTCCTCTCAGCCTCCTCTTCTCTAGGCTAAACACCCCCAGCTCTCTCAGACACTCCTCACAGGGTCTGTTCTCCAGCCCCTTCACCAGCTTCATTGCTTTGTTGTCCTCTGGGTCATTCCCTTGAGGAAGTTTTCATCTGGAGTAGCTTCACAGGGAGCTGGGTGCTGAACACCTCTTGGAAGTGCAGACGTAGGTAAGAACATGTAACTCTCCACTGCTTAGAATCTGAACAGCAAATGCCACTGCTGAGGTGTTTTAAGAACTCCTCGCTGGTTCATTCCTTTCCTGGAGCTGTCTGAAGTGGTTCCTTGTGCCCTGGGTTATATTATATTACTATTGAGAGAGTTGGGGTTGTTCAGCATCTAGAAGAGAAGGCTCTGAGGAGACTTTATAGCAACTTTCTGGTGCCTGAAGGGGCCGCAAGAAAGCTGAGGAGGCATTTTTAAGGGCACGGAGTGATAGGACAAGGGGGCAATGGGTATAAACTGGAGAGGAGCACGTTTAGGCTAGACTTAAAGAGGAATTTCTTCCCTATGAGAGTGGTGAGGTGCTGACCCCATGGCAGGGGTGGAACTGGATAGGCTTCAAGATCCTTTCCCACCCAAACTGTTCTCTGATTCTATGTCTTTTTGCACTGAAGTCAACACCTCGGAGCTGAGGGAACTGCAAAAACTGTTGCTTCCCTTTTGTCCATTCTCCTGCACGGCTGCTAATGTGGATGCTGAATAGCAGCAATGTTTAGAAATTACATCCATTTCCACTAGAATTGCCTTACATTTGCAGAATCCCACTCCCTCCAAGCTCTTTCCACAGCCATTTGCCAGCAGTGCTATTAGTCACCGACCCTCGTGCCCTCCAGCTCCTCAGCAGCTCAACAGGGTCAGGACATGAGTGCTGGAAGGGCACCAAGAGCAAAAAAAACTTTCCAGGAATCGTGACAATCCCTTCAATCAGCACATTTCCCTGCTCCAACATGAGCTCATTCAAACCCATTCTGTGTTTCATTTGAAGGAGAACTTAAAATGAATATTCAGCATTAATACTGACTGGATGCAGCTACTGAACCTCAACGAGATGCCTTACTAGAGTTTTCTTACTAGTTATTATCAAATTATAAAAGGAAGATTTCTGCATAAAACCTCAATCTCTCTAAGCTGAGAAAAGGAGCTGTGATTTTATATTCTCAAACAAGAAGTCATTACAGTTCTTCTGTCTTTTTTCCTATCTTTTTGCTCATTTTTCTCTACGCAATTTTTGAAATGTCAGTATTCTCACAGTTACAGGACTTTGCTCTTTGCCATTTGTGCAGCTGCGTGACAGTGTCAATAATGTGCCAAGCACGAAAAGGAAAAGAGCAGGGAAAAAAATAAAAAAAAGATTTTAAACGAGCTTTTTCTTCCTATGTGTGCCAATCCAGCCGAAGTTTAATGCCAGCATTTGTAAAGGGCAGAGACAAAACTCTAATTTTTTTTCTTACAAACCTTCAGTTCTGATTTTGGAAAGGGTGGAGGAAGGAATCCAGCACTGCAAATTACAACTGTACCACTGCAATTTGCCAGAGAACAACAAAAAAGGCAATCGCAGATTACAGCGTTGGACTTGATGATCCAGTGGGTCTCTTCCAACCTGGTTATTCTATGAATACAGGAAAGCTTTGCAATTCACTGCTGCTGAGATGTCAGTAAAATGATGCCCACTCTGCTTTGTGCTTTTGTCTAATTGTTTGTGGCAAATCTGTTCGGTCATGCTCACTGAAACACCGATTGACTTTGTTGACAGAAACTTAAAATCACTGTTTTTCATAGAATCATAGAATCACAAGGTTGGAAGAGACCCACCGGATCATCAAGTCCAACCATTCCTATCAAACACTAAACCACGTCCCTTAGCACCTCGTCCACCCATCCCTTAAACACCTCCAGGGAAGGTGAATCAACCACCTCCCTGGGCAGCCTGTTCCACTGCCCAGTGACCCTTTCTGTGAAAAAAAATTTTTCCTTATGTCAAGCCTGACCCTCCCCTGGTGGAGCTTGAGGCCATTTCCTCTTGTCCTGTCCCCTGTCCCTTGGGAGAAGAGCCCAGCTCCCTCCTCTCCACTACCTCCTTTCAGGTAGTTGTAGAGAGCAATGAGGTCTCCCCTCAGCCTCCTCTTCTCCAGGATAAACACCCCCAGCTCCCTCAACCCACAAGGTGCACCACAGAATCATAGGATGGTTTGGGTTGGAAAGAACCTTAAAAGCCATCTTGTTCCAACCCCCCTGCCATGGGCAGGGACACCTCCCATTGGATCAGGTTGCTTCTAAAGCCAACACTAAAATCCAAGAACCAACGCAGTGCGGGTGTTTAAAACCAAATAAAACCCATGCCATTATGAGCTTGCCTTACTCTAGAGGAACATTCAGAGTTAAATAATGCCGCGTAAAGCAACACAAATCACGTTTTATCTATATGCATGTCCCTTCTTTTCTAGTGAAGTCTCACCACAGCTTCGCCCGAAAAAGGAAAATCCTCCAAGATGACAAATTCTATGCAAAGTACCTATGAAGGTTTGTGGGAACAGACCAGGACATAGAGGGCAGAGACTGGTTTATCATAACTGCTCTGAACCAAATATAAGTCACAGCAGGTTGCCATGATCAAGCATTGTTCAACGCTAGTAAAAAGTCAAGGTAAATCAAAGATCTCTGCAAAATTAACATGTATTTCTTAGAAAAAAAGATCAGAAAGATGCACTTCTGTCCAATAAATTTATGAAAGGGACAGTTAAAGATTCTGTGCAAGCAGAAAGTAGAATTCTATAGAATTCTATGATTCTATACAGAAAGGGTCATTGGGCATTGGAATAGGCTGCCCAGGGAGGTGGTTGAGTCACCTTCCCTCGAGGTGTTTAAGGCACAGGTGGATGAGGTGCTGAGGGACTTGGTTTAGTGTTTGATAGGAATGGTTGGACTAGAAGATCCGATGGGTCTCTTCCAACCTGGTTGTTCTATGATTCTATAATTCTGCAAGAAGAACACCTATGCCAGATTGAACAATCAGATCAGCTATAAAATGGTCTTTATTTCTAGATTTCCTTGCAAGTTATATGATGCAATATTGAAAGAGAAGGCTCTGATATGATTGCATCCATGGCATTGTTTGTACATCGACCTCAAACCATCACGTGATGAGACAAACTTCATTTTTTAAATGAACAACTCAAAGCAGTCAGTGATTCACTTGCTAAATACGTGTCTTTCTGGCTGTTTACTATAATTTGAATGTATCCTTTTCCTTTGTAATGTGAACATGAAACGTTGCAGCTGAAGCCCATGCGAGTACCTTCCTGAAAGAATAAGCTAACAACTTCAGATTAAAACACTGCACACACGAAACCAGTTCTGTTGAAGATAATGACTAATGCTCCCTCTGCGCCAGATGAAACCCATTTATAATCTTCAGAACACAACTGAAGGCACATCTGATCACCCACATTCTTGAGGGATAATTAACTGCGATTCGTTAAGAGTGAAATTCAGCTATAAAGTATTCTGGGTACATGTAGACGCCTGTTAAAACCTTGTTTGATTTAATTCACATTAACAATAAGCATTACGTCCTTCATCATACTCTGTAAACACAGGCAGTGTGGGTTAAGCCAGTTAGACTGAAGTCAGTTAAACCACTTTCCAGTTGTTCTACCAATAAGTAAAAGCTCTCTAGAAAACTGAACTTTTGCCTGTTTATTTTTAGCTGCACAACAAAGCAGAAAAACGTGCCGACTGATGAAGAATACGCTCCCTAAAGCACTTACTGAAGATACACAGTGGTCGGTGAGCAGCCTGCATTCAGGCAAGTGACAGACCCCAGTTCTGCAGCAACGTACCCAGAAGAGTATTTGGCTTGATGCTGCAGGACTTCGGCACTGAAAAACATGCACTTGGCAGCCAACCCTCTCCCGGCCGCCCAGAGAGCGAGTACCGAGCCCTCCGTCCCTCCCACCGCTCCCTTCTGCCCATCAGCACCTCAGCTCTCAGATGGACCCTGGCTATGAGTGGGTGGCTTATTTCAGCTCTGATGTGGTGTGGCCAGGCCTCCCAGCTGCAGAGGAAAGACTGAGGAAGCAATTCTCTGCTGACCTGCACGGAAAAAGCCAAAAAGCCAAGTGGATGAATGAAGCCTGCCAGGCCTGCTCCCACTGTTGTGTGCGGAGTCAACTATAGACCTCAGCTGTTCTAGTACCTGATCTACAGCAGCTGGCAGGGCAAAAAAGTGTATTGTAGTTTTTGTTGATCAGTAGTTACGATTTGCATTTAAATTTTGCATTTGGGCTCACATCTGCAGGGTGAACAACCCCAACTCTCCCAGCCTGTCCTCACAGGGGAGGTTCTCCAGCCCTCGCATCATTTCAGGACAAGGTGCTGAGGGACATGGTTTAGTGTTTGATAGGAATGGTTGGACTCGATGACCTGGTTGGTTTCTTCCAACCTGGTGATTCTACGATCTCCGTGGTCTCCTCTGACCTTGCTCCAAGAACAACATGTCCTTCCTCTGCTGAGGACTCCAGAACTGAAGACAGGACTCCAGGTTGGGTCTCACCAGAGCAGAGCAGAGGGGCAGAATCTCCTCCCTCACTCTGTATATTGTATGGCCAGAACAACCATCACTTCTAATTCAGATCTTCCCAACATATTTTTCTTAGAAAAGGCATCCACTGGTGGCTGATCGGAAATAATAACCTACATTTTTTGCTTTCATCTCTCCAGCAAATATGAGTGTGTCTCAACAAGCATGACTGCTGTACAGGCCACATCATTTCTTGCTGTAGCTCATGGTTTCTGTGTGGACTTACATAGCATCACACAGTTCTTAGGACACGGCACTGCCAGATTCACATGCTTGGCAACGTTTCCCGTGTAGCTGGTGTTTATTCTCTGCGTTCCTTGCAAATAAAGTAATTTTGTAAGAGAGAAATATGCAATCAGGCTTGGAAAACCCCTTTGTAAACACATTGTACAATTCACAAGTGGAAATGTGCCTGAGAAAACACACGAGCCTCATTCAAGGTGTAATCCATAGCACTTGGATTCAAAACAGAGCAGATCCTAATTGCACAGGCACATGAGGAACTATTTTGTATGCAAAAAGCCTGAATATTTAAATTAGCATTAAAAATATGACTAACACAATAACCTCTTGTAAAGCAAACCCATTTCCCTCTGATTTTTGTCATTTAGATCTTAATGACATTCAATTTATCTCTATAAAACACTTCTTACCTCAGGTCCTGGAGGACCCAATGGGCCACGGGATCCAGGATCTCCAGTTTTCCCCTTAAAGAAAAAAATCCAAACCATTAGAATTTTGATGACAATTTTTTTTAACGACAGATTGTTATGAAGATTTTCAAAACATTTATCAAACACAAAACCAGCAGAATTGTTGAGATGATTATTCCACTAAATAGGAACCGTTCTAACTGCCTCTCTTTGGATTTAATGAAGACAAGTTCTTCTCTGTACCTCTTTGAAATCACAACAGAAAATGCAAATTAGCTTTAAATAAAATTGGGAGGTTTGGAATGGTCCAAGCAGTTGTATTAAAAAAACCCACTTTGAAATAAAAAGCTGTTTTCATAATAAAAACTCTGTATTCTTTAAAATTCCAGGATGTAACTGCCATGATGCTGGTTTGCATAGACTCATAGAATCACCAGGTTGGAAGAGACCCACTGGATCATCGAGTCCAACCATTCCTATCAAAATAATTACCTACATAAAGTATCACTAGGTCCTATCTACACATCATAGTTTCTTCATTATATGCCAGTACTGACACACTTCACTGATCAAAATATTTCGCTCAATTATATTTGTTATTCCACATTTGTCATTCCTCGAGAAAAAAAATTAAAGCCTGACCTGGAAAATCTCTTTTTTGACTGTTAGAGTAAATGATTTTGTTGTAAATGTATTCTCCAAAGTTAAACATCATATTATTCGCAGGACTGAGGTCTCATAGCTGAATTTAACACAAGTCAAGTTGGTCACGTTTGGTTTATGTTTAAAATCCACAACGTTCAGGACCAGACTAAAGCACGTGCTTATCTTTAAAGCAATACGGTTGTGTCTTTAAAGGCAAAAAGGACAAATTTTCCCATCCAGGCTTAAGCAGATTTGTGTAAGGGTTTTTTTTTTCAGGATTAGTGCTTATAAAATAAATTCTCTGGGACAAAGAAAGCCTTTTCTTATTGAGTTTAAGTGCCTACGACATTCATGAGGTCTAAGTAGGTTTATCAGATAATGGCTTGATGGCACAGAAGATTACACAGCTTAGACCTTATTCTTTGTGCATTTGGATTTAGAGCTTCTAGAGGATTCCATGTGCTGTGAATATAAGATACGAAGAAGTATCAAGTATCATAGAATGAGTTGGGACAGAAAGGACCTTAAAGCCCATCCAGTTCCAAGTCCCTGGCATGGGCAGGGACACCTTCCGCTATGTAGGGATTATATTGAGTGAAAAATAAATCGACATATAAACTTACTGGGGGTCCTGGCTTTCCTCTGATCCCTGGGGGTCCCGGTAAACCCACAGCTCCCTGAAAAAAACAAGGCGGCTATTAAACGCACGTGAAAATGCATTGTGGTGTTACGTTGGAAGCAATAAATAAATGGCTACGCTTCGCCACCTGGAACAGACTTTGAAATAATTCTACAGGATTAGAAATGTCTTCCAACGTGCAACTTGCATCAAAAGAGTTCTCACAGGATGTGCTATTTCAGTCGCTTCTGATGTAGTAGCCAAATGGGAAAGAAGAGAGTTATTTCTCTTGGTTTGGGGGATAGGAAGGAGCACGCCAGACCATGTGCTGCTCCAACCACAGCTGGTCCAGGTGAGCTGCAGATGAGCCTCGAAGTTCAAGGGAAAAATATCTTCTACAGGACTTTCTAAGCAGGTTTCAGATCATATCACAATTCTTGCCTTGTCTGATGCAGCTCTGATCATCTGGCAGCCAGAACTCTGCCCCTGCCCTTTACCTGTCTTAGTTCACTACTTTCCATTACAAAGTTTAGCACAGCATTTCTTAAAAACATGTTCATTCTGTGCTATCCAGTAACATTTAGTACTGCTTTTATGCCACTGACTTGTTGCATTTTAAGAGACTCAGAAGCCTGAGGAAGTTGCGGCAATTGGACAGTTTTGTAAAATGATTTTAAGTTACCTTGTCTCCTTGGTACCCTGCGTCTCCCGGCTCTCCTGCAAGGCCATTTTCACCCTAAACAACATATTATTTTATACAGACATCCACCTATGGCTTCAGATGGGGTAGTTATCAGCATTAGATAATGAAAAGGAGGGAGCTGGGCTCTTCTCCCAAGGGACAGGGGACAGGACAAGAGGGAATGGCCTCAAGCTCCACCAGGGGAGGTTTAGGCTGGACATTAGGAAAAAAATTTTCATGGCAAGGGTCATTGGGCACTGGCAGAGGCTGCCCAGGGAGGGGGTTGAGTCACCTTCCCTGGAAGGGTTTAAGGGACAGGTGGACGAGGTGCTGAGGGACATGGTTTTGTGTTTGATAGGAATGGTTGGACTTGATGATCTGATGGGTCTCTTCCAACCTGGCGATTCTATGATTCTATGACAAAGGTAACTTCAATATTTAGTGTTTAAAATGAACACAGATCTTTGAATGACAACGCCAGACGTTGCCCTGAAGCACCCCCTCCAGGAAAACCTGTAGACCCAGCACTGGGTTTTGTTACGCGCAGCAGTGAGTGCTCTGTCCAGAAGTAAATCTGTCTAAAATACCAGATCCTGAGACTGAAGTCATTTAAAAAAATAAAAGTCAGGAGAGGAAAGAACTCAAAAAGAGGGAAGGCTTTGTCAAGTGGGAAGGGGTTGGAGAGCAAGAGGAGAGGCTGAGGGAGCTGGGGTTGATTACACTGGAGAAGAGGAGGCTGAGGGGAGACCTCATTGCTCTCTACAACTACCCAAAAGGAGGTTGTGGAGAGGAGGGTGTTGGCAACTTCTCCCAGGGGACAATGTCAATGGCCTCAAGCTGTGCCTGGGAAGCGTCAGACTGGACATCAGGGAAATATTTTCCACAGAAAGGGCCATGGGGCACTGGAACAGGCTGTCTGGGAAGGGGGGTTGAGTCCCCATCCCTGGGGGGTTTAAAAGACAGGTAGACAAGGTACTCAGGGACATGGTTTCATGGCAGATGGGAATGGTTGGACTCAATGATCCAAGAGGACTTTTCCAACCTAGTAGTTCTATGATTCTAAGTCTAAAGGAACTATATATCTCTAAGATAATGGAAATATTTAAATCACCTTATCACCTTTCATTCCAGGCTGTCCCATACTCCCTGGGAGACCCTGTTTAAATGAAGAAAACAAATACCCAGAGTTTGTCTCTACTTTGGAAAGCAGCACAGGCACCAGGCTGAGGGATTGGTGAGCACCGTACCGTGGGCCCTGGAATTCCTGATGGTCCAGTCGGTCCTGCTGGCCCAGTGCCTCCCTGTGAGACAGCATGAAATGTAACTGGTTTAAATGACAAGAGTGCAATCTCTAGTCTCAAGAGTGGTTCAAGTGGCTCAAATATGTCAACTGACAACATAATGAGTCCTGGCTGCATGATGAAGGCTGGAAGCCACAGGGCTTCCTCGACCAAGTTTGTGTGTTCTCACTCCAGCAATGCCACAACAACCCAAACCAGGCAGCAACAGACTTCTCATAAGAATATTTTATCTTATGTACATATCATTAAAAAGATAATAATAACAGAACACAACTGCGGTACTTCAAAGAACTGAGATGAACAATAGTGTAAATTAAACGAACTTATCAAGAAACAGATCTCTAGATATCAAAACAAAAATCCCCAAACAAACCCTAGAGACAATCATGATTTCTTCATTCAAGTGTAAACATACTACGTTCTCCCAAATGTTCTGTGCTATGAACATGGCTGGGTAGCCAGCCTTGACTTAGACAACATCAAGAATCAAATCCAGGTCCTCTTTCAGTAAACACATGGATTTCTTTAAATATAGGAGTAAAACTACGTGGTATAAAAGTACCAGTTCTCCCCACCTCCTGTAAGACTCATCCATGTCATGGAGCTTCTCTGGTGCAGCTGTATTACACAACTACAGCTTGAAACTCCATAAAGAGAATCAGGACCTTATTCTAAAACCATAAAAAAGCTATTGAATGTGATACTGCATACAGGACAAAGTAATTTTGCTAATGAATTAATTCTGCTTAGAATTTACTAGCCATGTACAGGAATAAATGAGGGCTGTAGAAGTTAAAACGTATAAAAGTATTGCAGTTCCTCAAAGAGGAACACTGGCTCGAGGGGGAAAAATTAGCAAACTTGGTTATTTCCAGTAAAAAAAAAAAAAAAGACACCAGATCAGAAACAAGCATATAAATCCAAACCTAGTATAGAACTACTTGATATCATCGGTTTTGGAGAGTGATTTGAACTAAAATCACGGGTAACTAAACCAAAACCTGTTTCAATCCCTGGATTCTTATATTTGCTTTTATTATTTCACAAAGAGACAACACAAGTATTCTAAGGAAGCCATATCAAGGTAAATAATAAAAGTTTACTCACTCTTAGTCCTGGAAAGCCAGGAGGGCCAACACCACCAACAATTCCCTTCAAAGAAAATGAGTTTTAGATTATCAGAATTTTACCATGTTGAAAAAATTCCCAGTGAGAAGATAAACAAAAGTTTGGGCAAAGCAGTCAGTTGGGATTTTTATAGTTTCTGAAGAGTGACAGCTTATCAGTGCAAGGGGAACATGCTTATTAAAATCCACAGCTCTTGAATAAGATCAGTATATTTGCATCATGACATCAATCCTGCACTACCAAGGAACAGGAGTCTTGTCACCGTATTTAAAGCAGGAAGATGAAAAAAGAATTTATTTGAGGTGGAAACAGCACTCACAGCAAAAGGGATTTTTTTATACAGTAAATCAGAGCCCACTCTAACGCTGACCAACAGGGCATGGCTGCTGGGCACGGCACAGAGGACAACTTTGTGCCCTCCTACTTCCTCTGGTGCCAGCACATCTTCTCCAGCCTGGTCCAGACTAATTATAGGGGAAGCTGAATGCTCTAACAAAATCCTCTGAGGCAGATGGACATCCTCAGAAGACTGAGAGGGTGTTGTGGAAAGGAAAGGTTATGAGGACAGGTTGAAAGAGTTGGGGTTGTTCAGCCTGGAGAAGAGAAAGCTCCAGGCAGAGCTTAGAGCAGCTTCTAGTACTGAAAGGGGCTGCAGGAAAGCTGGGGAAGGGCTCTGGATCAGGGAGGGCAGGGAGAGGATGAGGGAGAAAGGGTTTCAGCTGAAAGAGGGGAGATGGAGATGAGATTTGGGGAAGAAATGTTTTGCTATGAGGGTGGGGAGGCCCTGGCCCAGGTTGCCCAGAGCAGTGGTGGCTGCCCCATCCCTGGAACTGTTCAAGGCCAGCTTGGATGGGGCTTGGAGCCCCTGATCCAGTGGGAGGTGGAACTGGATGGGAACTGGATGATCTCAGTTCCTTCCAACCCAAACCATTTTGTGATTATGTCGTTAAGCAGAAGAATTTATCTACGGAGACAAATGTCATTAGTGTCAGGTTAGCACATGGGAACAAACATCTTCTCTCCACGTTCCTGCCACCACAGGCCCCCCAGGCAGCCCCTGCTCTCCACCACCAGCTCACGAATAGTCTCTGTAAATATCCCACTCGCCTGCAGCCCCCGCAGCTGCAGCTCTGGCCCCTTGCCTGAACAAGCCCTGCAGGGAGAGTGGTGCGGGAGGAGGGGAGGGGGTGCTGCCTGGCTGAGAAGGCAGCGAGATCACCAGCTGTCTTGGCAGATTAGAAGGAACTTGTTTGCAAATGCTTGTGTCAAACCAGGCTCCTTTGTAAAGCGCAAGTCTGTAATTTCAGATCCAGGCTTTCTGAGCTGGTTTCTATTAAAGTCCTGTTGTTCCGCAGATCTTGTGGAGATAGCGTAGCCGCTTCATCAGGAAAGGAGGGAGGCTTTGGAGTACGGTCTCACCCTTTTATATCACTTGCAAAGCAGCTGGTGATATATTCACAACCTCTCAGAGGGCTTTCAAGATGAAAAGTCCCATGGGGTTGTTCAGCCTGGAGAAGAAGAGGCTGAGGGGAGACCTCATTGCTCTCTACAACTACCTGAAAGGAGGTTGTGGAGAGGAGGGTGATGGCCTCTTCTCCCAAGTGACAGGGGACAGGACAAGAGGGAATGGCCTCAAGCTCCACCAGTGGAGATTTAGTCTAGACATTAGGAGGATGTTTTTCACAAAAAGAATCATTGGGCATTGGAACAGGCTGCCCAGGGAGGGGGTTGAGTCACCTTCCCTGGAGGTGTTTAAGGGACGGGTGGACAAGGTCCTGAGGGACATGGTTTAGTGTTTGATAGGAATGGTTGGACTTGATGATCCAGTGGGTCTCTTCCAACCTGGTGATTCTATGAATCTATGATTCCATAGTTTTTACATCACCTACATTCCCAAAAGGAAAAGACCAGAAATACAAACTATTTTTTCCAAATGCTGACACCCAATGTCCATAACCCACCTGATAAATTCATGTAAGCTTCTTTAAAGTTTCTTTAAGAGTGTCGGGAAAGGGCAGGCCTTCAGAAAGGAGCCCATCTCCACCCAGTTGGGACTCAGGTCCATATCAGAACAGCCTTTAGGCACACATCGACAGCAATTTCCAGTGATAAAAGCAGATTCGCATCAGTTGCTCTTTTACCCAGCACTTATTGCTGCTCCCTTCTCTGGCCCAAAGCCTTTTCACTAGTTTCTCGTATCAAAAGAAACCTGAGTTTGGAGCCTGCAGCCAAAGTTTCCCAACAAATACAGCAAGACAGCAAAGCTCTGTTGAGGGCAGGCAGTGAAGAGAGGTGACTGTGCCACAGTTTGAATCCCATACCATGAGAGCACTTGAGCCTCCACACGCTGCCAAGGACAAAGCTGTTATCACACTGATTATAATGCACTAAATGACATACTTGCATAGTCTTACTCAGTAACAGCTCAAAGGACAAAATCAACCGTCAAAGGCAGAAGCAGACAAAAGCCAGGGGTTTGGTGTGCACGCAGAAGCCCATTTTGTTAAGGTGATCTGAGAATAATGGTTTAAACAAACAGCACAAACTCAAATCCAATGCAAATATTTCTGAAGATAAAACATTCAGCAGTCATGCAATGAGGACAGCAAAGTATCTCATTCTCAAGTTATTAAGCACTTGCAGCAGTGGAAACTTTGTTCTCTCAGCATCCTTCTCCTTCTTTTCTCTCTCTTGTTGATACCACCGCTTATTGCAGCACTATCCTAGCAATTTCCATGGAAAATTAAGAGTCTAGTACTTCCCTGTGGACTTCAAGGCAAAAGTTCTCATCATCTGGGTGAGGAGTTAATATCAAACTTCACAAATTTTACCCTGTTAATCAACACCCATTCTGATACTTACAGGATTCCCATCTGGACCGGGGGGGCCTCTGTTTCCTAAGTCACCTGGAAAACCCTAAAGCAGAAGAACAAGTGAGAAGACTGTGCAACTGAGTGTGCAGCGGGAGGATGCGAATGCAGCTTCCAATCTCAAACCAGAAGCCAGTTAAAATTGGAAACTCCTGGATAGCTTCAAAGACCTAAAATAACAAGGTTGTGGCACAAAACATCTGGCACTGAAGATGCACCACAGGAAATATGCAAATCTTGGTAATGTATACTTGGCAGATTTGTGTTTATTCTCATCTGTAGAAATATATGTTAAGCAGAGAACAGTTATAATTTACCATAGGCCAGAAAGAGCAGGAGCAGCTGATTTGCATTCAAACCAATGCCAAAATCAGACCTGGGAAACTTGCATCATATCCGCACCTTGTGCTAACAGTAATTTTCACAATATATTTAATATATATTTATTAATATATATTTTTTAATCCTTAGGTAGGTGACATCAGTAACCAGCAGCAAGTTAATCCTTCCTCACTTCATAATATCTAGTAGTAATATAAACAGTAATATAAGCTGCAGAGAACTTGCAGTACTCCCAAGTACTAACTGGAAACGATAGAAATTCAGCTACAGAGTAAATAAAGCTAACATTTTTCAGCTGATCAAAGTTAAAGAGTGAGTTACAAGTACATTCACATCATCAACGAGAATTCTGAGATGTGCTAAAAGCTTTACCTGTCTCCCTTTAGGACCTCTCCTTCCACGGAGGCCTGGGATGCCCTGAGAAAGAAATAACCCGTAAGTAGGTTTTCTTTTCTTCAATAGCTTAAATTCAAGTAATTTAACTTGTATTTGACCTGAAAGGGACCAGGTGAGGAGAAGCATGGATTTGAGCAAAGAATCATAGAGACAACAAGGGGAAAAGAAACAGAAACTTTGTCTTTCCTGCGGCCACAATATCGTAACTACGAAGGGCCATACCCTGCTTACATCAACGTATGTGGCCAGACATCCTTTGTGATCAAGAGAAGCTAAA
The DNA here is from genome assembly GCA_033558105.1 of Coccyzus lansbergi. Taxonomy (NCBI): domain Eukaryota; kingdom Metazoa; phylum Chordata; class Aves; order Cuculiformes; family Coccyzidae; genus Coccyzus; species Coccyzus lansbergi. Next base: position 79,624 of record JAUMJK010000696.1, read on the forward strand.
AAAGCTCAAGCACAGATTAAGATATCCATGACTGGCTTAATTGCAAACGTCATCTGAAAACTGACAAGCAGTGATTATTGACCAAACAAGAAAAAATACTTATTATGGACATGAGTGGGAAGGAAAAAAAAACCCTTCATCCTTGAAGCTGTAGATTAAATTACAATAGTTGACAGTTGCTCCCCATTTAACTTAAGCACTAGGGCTTTGCATTCATGAGACTCGTTAGATATGACCCATTTATTTAATTTCCTCTGCATCAGTTTTGCTGCTAGACAAAGGTTTATATGAATGGTGATCCCTTCTACATCTCGCCCCGATTTTAATATGTATGTATTACCACCCAAACATCAATATCTTTTGATATTTTGATGTGACTTTTGATAGGAATGGTTGGACTCGATGATCCGGTGGGTCTCTTCCAACCTGGTGATTCTATGATCTCGTTGATGCTCCATCAAACCTACCCTTTCACCTTCAGGTCCCAGCTGTCCTGCCACACCCGGAGGTCCAATGAACCCCTAAAAACATAAGAACAGCTTTTGATTACAAGGCTGCTTCCCCTTAACACCATTTCTCTCTCATTATTGAGTGTGGATTCAAGATCCAGGGATTAGAAGTTACTGATATATTGGCCACCTTCAGCTTTGTGCCAACAGAAAAGTGGCAGCTTCTCCCTGCGTTTTGTGTCGTTCTCCCTTCAACCAACACGGCACCAAGTGCCGTGTTGGTTGAAGGGAGAACGACACAAAACGCAGGGAGAAGCTGAGCAAAAATAAACTGAAGAAATGCAAAAGGTACAATCCCCGAGGGTGCAGTATCTTGTTGGCACTTGATCCCAACAAACTCATTTTTCCCATCACTGTAATGAAAACTGACATCAAAAAACCAAAAAAACCTGAGACATAGATTTAAGGAGCTGCTGCAGGGAAAGGCTTTATGTGTGGTTATTTTAAGAGGTACTTGAGAACACAGCACGATGCTCAGGGCCTGAAAATACCCAACAAAAGGCTCCTTGAAATCCTAGGTGCAAGGAGCAACATGCAAGCTTCTGGAAGAAAGAAAGTAGGTCTGAAGAGAATATGTAATCATGTAGAGAAATGCATATTAGGCTATTAAAAAAATACAAAGAAATGAAACAAAATAGAAAAATATCCAACCTGTTTTACCTCAGCCTAATCAAAAGCAAACCCTGAATCAGTAGAGCACAGGAAGCCTTCAGTTTCTAGGAAACCACAAGAAGGATGTTGAGGCTCTGGAGCGAGTCCAGAGAAGAGCAACGAAGCTGGTGAAGGGGCTGGAGAACAGGCCTTATGAGGAACGGCTGAGAGAGCTGGGAGTGTTTAGCCTGGAGAAGAGGAGGCTGAGAGGAGACCTCATTGCTCTCTGCAACTCCCTGAGAGGAGGTTGTGGAGAGGAGGGAACTGGGCTCTTCTCCCAAGGGACAGGATGAGCGGGAATGGCCTCAAGCTCCGCCAGGGGAGATTTAGGCTAGACTTTACGAGGAAAAAAATTTTCACAGAAAAGGTCATTGGGCATTGGAACAGGCTGCCCAGGGAGTGGGTTGATTCACCTTCCCTGGAGGTGTTTAAGGTGCAGGTAGACGAGGTGCTGAGGAACATGGTTTAGTGTTTGACAGGAATGGTTGGACTCGATGATCCAGTGGGTCTCTTCCAACCTGGTGATTCTATGATTCTATGACTATGAAATAGGTGACTACAACTGAGCTACTCGAAAATCTCAAGACGGCTTTTATGGGTTTTTTGTGACGAGATTGTTTCCCTTTATCAGCTTCTGTAGCTGATGAAACCCAGATATGTCTCCCTTCTTGACAGTTCCCATTATGGGAATAATGCTTCAGGCAGGAAACGTCAGCTCCTCTTCACTCCCAGCTCTCACACCCCCACAGCTGCTTTCCTTCTCCTTCATGCCTGCAATTTGAAGGAGAGGAAGGGCCACACTGGAAAACTGCTCAATGCTGCTCACATCCTTATGTATACTCTGAATAAAACGCTATGATTTCTCACTTGGAGGTTCTGTAAAGACAGAGCAGTCCAGCAGGCAGAGCTGAAGCAAAGTCCTTTCTTTTGCAAAGGGTGAAAATCGACACACATGCCAAAATGCTCAAAATTCTTACTTACTCTGTTACCTTTAGGACCTGGGTTACCTTCTGGTCCAGCTAAGCCCTATTATGAAAAGACGTGAGTTGCACTTCAGTTTAAACAACAAGATATGCTCAGTTTACAAGAATTGTAAGAGTATTTAACTGTGAACTGGCAATACAGTCTTAAAATTAAGTCTTAAAATTATTAGAACTGAAGAGGACAGTCCCACAAGACCACAGTCAGAAAGACTTCCCATTAATTCATGGCTGAAATCAACTTTATATTAAAATTATTTCTTCTGTGAGGAATTTTTTTTTTCCAGAAGCAGTAATTTTAAATTACAGTGACATAATTTCACAGGATTTTCCACAACTTCTATATTTGGACACATTAGGAAGTATTTTCAAGCCGAAGTCAGAACAGCACATGGAGACCAAATGGTATAAACATTTTATGGGATTCAACACAAACATATTATCATCCATCACTATATGAAATATTGTAAGGGACTTTTAAAATATGTAAGTGTATGAAATGTATAAAATATATTCTAAGTACGAAGCTAAATTGCTGAATTTGGCTCATATACATCTATATAGGAGAATTAATGAATATTTTCCTACAGGACAGCTGGGAAGGGGCTTTTTATCAGAGTGCAGGGATAGGACGAGGTGGGGAGGTGGTTTTAAGCCAAAAGAGGGGAAATTGAGTTGAGATACGAGGAAGAAATATTTTCCTGTGAGGGTGGGGAGGCCCTGGCCCAGGTTGCCCAGAGCAGGGGTGGTTGCCTCATCCCTGGAGGGGTTCAAGGGCAGGTTGGATGGGGCTTGGAGCCCCTGACCCACTGGGAGGTGTCCCTGCCCAGGGCGGAGGGTGGGACTGGGTGGGTTTTGAGGTCCCTTTCCTACCCAAACCATTTTACGATTCTATTCTGGGATCCCATGATTTCTACTCTATCTCTTAATTGTATCATTGGACTGAGGTATCTGTTACCTTACATTAAAAACAAATATATATATAATCATTATTTATAAAAGTGTTTGGGTTTATAAGAAAGCTGCTTTCTGGCTTTATCTGTTCTCCTTCTCAGGTACCTGAATAGGGTGGGGGAGAATGTTTTAATGTTCTATTTCCCTGAAGGGCTGAAGAAATAGCTTCAGCATTGAAGTAACTCCACTGGTAAAACGCAGGAGGAAGCTTCATGTTTCACCTTCCCTGGAGGCATTTTTCACCTTCCCTGGAGGTGTTTAAGGGACGGGTAGACAAGGTGCTGAGGGACATGGGTTAGTGTTTGATAGGAATGGTTGGACTCAATGATCCAGTGGGTCTCTTCCAACCTGGTGATTCTATGATTCTATGTTACTTCTGAACTTGAAATACGAAGATGACAAAACACATAGAACCACAAGAGATTTAAGGAGGAGTGTGAAGTGTTCCGACACTCACTACTTCAGTATTGTCATTTATGTGTTCCCAATCACTTCAGCTTTAACTCAGCCAAGTTTCAAAGCCACTTAGTATTGTTATAGGATATAATAAATACATTTCTATGATTAGTAGCTCCAAACCCCGCCCAGAACTGCAAAGACATCAGTATAGTTACTGCACCTGCCTGCCAGGGTAACCGACTGCTCCAGGACTGCCAGCCATGCCTGGAATTCCCTAAATGGAAAAGAGACGGGAGAGGGGGGGGGAAAAAGGAGAAAAAACACTCAGAGCTAATGTCATCTTTTGGAGTTTCTTAATTTTATAATTTCTATTTCAACACCTAGTCATATGAGACCACTTAAACAACCCGAAGTGCTCTGTTCCAAGTTAGTTCAGCTTGTTTTCTAAGTCATAATATTGAAAGAGAATATCGACAGCAGCAGTATAGCAACACAGAGATATCAAACGGTTGCACATCATCAGGTTTCACATACTTCAACTGCTTTTGAAGGACCTTATGATTGCAGAAATAATGAACGTAATTACTTTTCAACGCAAGTGCCAATTTTCCCCCTTCATGGCAACTAACTAGTTACTTTTCACCTGCAACTTCTTCAGATTGAGATTCCTTTTTGCTCGCTGGCTATCTCTTCATCTCACTGCTAAATTATAGTCATCGCAGAAAAACGCCTGTGGGCCCGTGATAAAAATCACCACTCATTCAGCTAAGATTTGTGTATAAAACTCATTAAGGTCATGGATGATGTTCATGCATTTCCATCTCCTTTCTGGTGTCTATCATCTGTTATCATCACTGTTTCCCTTTCAGTGTCCTCCAAAAAGAGACTCGTGGTTCTATTCATTCTGCCATTACGAGTCTCATTAATGCTAACGAGGTCAGATGTCTTTCAAATTCGCATTCAGATTTGACAGAGAAGTGAGAAAAAACACTAAATAGCCATTCCTTTTTCTACCCGCTAGGAGATTTAAAATCCATTAAATTAACAGGGGTTTAGAGAGAATTTGAACTGTGCCTCTAAAGAATTTTACACCAACCTCTGCCAAGCCAGTGCGGTAGCCAAAGAAAAACAAGCTGGTCTTCTCCATCTCTTAGACCAACCACTTCTTACCACACTCTTTAAATAATCTCAATTCTTGGTCAAGGATGATCAAGTATTTCCTTAAGCAGTCAGTAATTTACACTGATTGCTTATATTGAACACTTCTATAGGATTATGGTTGGACTTGATGATCCGGTGGGTCTCTTCCAACCTGGTGATTCTATGATTCTATATATTCTTTCCACTTCAACTGTTCATCTGCAGAGCAGAGGGTACTGTGTTTTCATCACTCACCTGCTCACCCCGTGGTCCTTGTGGTCCCAGATAGCCCTTAAGACCCTACAGGTAGAGAAATAGATACATGATTAACAATTAACAGATACATGATTATACAATTAAACACACAAACTGGACCTTTTTTAACCTACTCCAGTCTCCCTTTATAAAGAAAGGATTATCCACACTTGTTTGCCAGCAGCATTAGTGTGTTTTACCTTTAGCAGCTCATACGAGAGCTCGGTTAGGGGTGTAAGAAATCTTAATGGCAGCTTAGACTATTTCAAGATATTCACATGATTAAAAATAATTCCAGACCTGTACTTCTTTAAACATAGGAGTAGAGGGGATGCTGTCCCCAGTTATGGCTGAAACTGCAGAACTAGATTTCGTAGAGTGTATTTCCCCCATTTCAAATTCTTGTTATGATGCCCTTGGAGAAGGCAGTTCAGAGCACATGTAAGAGTGCAGGGTCACGCATACTATTTTAGGACACTCTCAAGAAAGACAGACCTTCCAGGACATGATATCACTTGTTAAAATTCACATAGAACAAATTCCAGCCCCTATATTATGGAATTTATACCAGTGGGGAGAATAGCCTGTTCCTCATCCCAGAAATCATAGAATCATAAAACAGTCTCACCAGTGCTGAGTCCAGAGGGAGAAGAACCTCCCTGGACCCGCTGGCCACACCAGCATTCAGTCTTTTACTTTTGTATATGATAATCAAATAAATTGCTTGCAGAAATACTCTTTGTGGTCACACAGAAGCTTATCTGAAGCTTTGGCACACCTGATTTGCTGAAATCAGTTGCAGAATTCCTTCTCATTCCAGTGGGTCTCAAATCTCTACTGACTAATAAGCATCATCATGCTGCAAGGCAGCCAGATGTCTGACATCAGTGAAGACACTCCTGTTACTCAGTTCATGTCTTTGAGGCCAATTTTATGATAGATTTCTATCCAGAATCAGAATTATTTTGGTCTTTCTCTTTCAAGCTGCAGCTTTTGGAGCTAGCATGTTCCCAGTACCTCTTGCAAAGGATGTGGAGACCAGACATTTGGCTTCTGCATCAATCGTGCAACTGTTAGAGTTCCCCTGTTAGGCCAGCTTGCTTGGGTATGTTTAGTGCACTGTACAGAATCCAAGATTAAGGTTTCTCTTTCAAGTGTACTGATGCAGGTTCCAGCGCTATTTTTAATTCTTTTTTTTCTTTAAGAGTGAAAATGTGCATGAAGTAATCAGTGCACAGGGAGTGGAGTGTGACAGCTTCATGATTCCAGCACCACAGGAGAGATTGTCCAGAGAAGAGCAACAAAGCTGGGGAAGGGGGTGGAGAACAAGAGGAGCAGCTGAGAGAGCTGGGGGGGTTTATCCTGGAGAAGAGGAGGCTGAGGGGAGACCTCATTGCTCTCTACAACTACCTGAAAGGAGGTCGTGGAGAGGAGGGAGCTGGGCTCTTCTCCCAAGTGACAAGGGAGGATGAGAGGGAATGGCCTCAAGCTCTACCAGGGGAGATTTAGGCTAGACATTAGGAAGATGTTTTTCACAGAAAGGATCATTGGACACTGGCAAAGGCTGCCCAGGGAGGCAGTTGATTCACCTTCCCTGGAGGTGTTTAAGGGATGGGTGGACAAGGTGCTGAGGGACATGGTTTAGTGTTTGATAGGAAAGGCTGGACTCGATGATCCGGTGGGTTTCTTCCAACCTGGTGATTCTATGATTCCATGATTTTGCTTGGTGATCATTTTAGATAATAGAATGGTTTGAGTTGGAACGGACCTTAAAGATTATAGAATTCCAAACTCCCTCCCACTGGATCAGGGGCTCAAAGCCTCAAACAACCTGCCCTTGAACCCCTCCAGGGTTGGGGCGGCCACCCCTGCTCTGGGCAACCTGGGCCAGGGCCTCCAACCAACACTCATCTCCTGCCATTGCGTCTCTGCTTCAAAAGATGCTTGAAAGGAAAAGGCCTTTAAACACTTCATAAACATGTTTCTGTTCTTATCCTAGAACAAATTCGGAGCCCTACTCCTCGAGCAAAACTTGACTTTTTATACTATGTATTAAGGTATGAGAAGTATTTTATATTTTATACACAACCACAAGGACTCCTACTCCGACACACAGCATGGAATGAAAACTAAAGTCTATCTCAATAACCCATTCCCAGAGCCCTGATTATTAACATACATTTGGTTTATTGTCTAACTGCAAAACAGTCAATTCTAAGCTTTATAAAAAGAAACACATCATTTTATAGTTCTAACCCAAACCAGTAGTTTGCTAGTGCTGTTCTGTTGAATGGAGTGCTTAAAAAAAAAAAATCTATTTTGGGGGTAAAATTAATCTTTTCAACAAATTCTCCTTAACAAAATCTCATATATTCAGAAAAATCGAATCGCAAGCACATGGAATATGGCTTCTTAAAGGCATTTCTGTCAAAAATGAAGTGAAAATAATATCCAGTGTTGCCTCAATCTTCCTCAACACATGTTTTTGTATGACCATCAAATAATGTTGCACAGGAAAATCAGAACCAGACAAATTCTGATTAGAAAGACCTGTCAAATATAGTTTTCTCCACAGCCAAAGCCACCTTGGAGCAGGGCAATCATGCACACCCTCCACTTCAGCTTTTCAAGGCCAGTTAATGGGAAATGGATGATGATTTCCATACAGAAAAAACTCATATTTCCAGGTCTTCCAGGAAAACACTGATGAAAATCAATATGATAAAAAGTAATCGTCATGAAATGAGTGTAGATTTGTATTACACACATAGTTGGAAGAATATTCGAGTTTTTATTCACTGTCAGATACCTGGTGGTTTAGAAACTACACAGTTAACACAAATCAACTGTCAAAACCAAACGGAATCTGACACATCAGTGCCTTATTCTGCATCCGGATCACAAGCGCTGGTTGGAATAATTATTGTGACCCCGGAGAACATGGGAATAAAGCTGGAGATGGGCCCTGTGCCTCATGCAGCGTACGCCACACAAGCAATTCTCAGCTGGATCTCACTACAGCCTCATATCTTGTGCTGCTCCTCATGCTTGTCGTGACCTTGGCCACAAAATATTGTATTTTCCAAGAGGGAAAACTCTTGGGAAATTTTGCAGATTGCCACAGGGAGCACATTTGATAGGGATGGTTGGACTCGATGATCCGGTGGGTCTCTTCCAAACTGGTGATTCTATGATTCATACATAAAGGGTTTTTCCCCCCCTTCTTTTTTACCAAGATGAGAATGAATATCAGGAATATGTGATTTATTCAATATCATAGCAATCCCCCAATAGTAGTGGTGCACAAGCCCAAAATGGAAGCCCTTGGAATGGAAGTAGAGGGATCTGAGCAGGCTGGATTGATGGGCCGTGATCAAAGGGATCAGGTTCTACAAAGCCAAGTGCCAGGTCTTGCACTTGAGATACAACAACCCCAACGCAGCTTCCAGGCTTGGGAAGAGTGGCTGGAAAGCCTCCTGGTGGAGAAAGAACTGGGGGCGTTGGTCAACAGTGGTTGAACACGAGCCAGCAGACATCCACCTCGTGGCCATGGATCTGAGAAAGGGAGGGTTCCACAAAAATGGAATCTTACCTTCTCGCCTTTGATACCTGGAGGGCCTGGAAAGCCGATGGGGCCTGGATCACCCTGTACAACAAAAACATAGAGCGATAGAATAATTTGTGTTGGAAGGGACCTTAAAGCCTACCCAGTCCCACCTCTGCCATGGGCAGGGACACCTGCCACTGGATCAGGGGCTCCAAGCCCCATCCAGCCTGGCCTTGAACCCCTCCAGGGATGGGGCAGCCACCACTTCCCTGGGCAACAATATCCAGAATTATGTTTCACTGGAACATGACACAGACCTATAAAATTGCAGGACCTCGTATCTTTGCATCCTTGGACATTTTCAAGTGGTTACATATATATATACACACAACATACAATATTGTGTGCACTCATCACCTCATTCTGTCTGTCTTACGTGACTTTCTGCACCAATGCAAAGGTACTACAGAAAACTGGCCTCTATACTTTGCTATATCAGGGGGAACAGAACTCAATGTCTCTGTTCTAAAAGCCCTTTAATTTTTCATTTTTATAGAATCATAGAATCACCAGGTTGGAAGAGACCCACCGGATCATCGAGGCCAACCATTCCTATCAAACACTAAACCATGTCCCTCAGGATTTTCTAATTTTAATTATTTTCTAATTGTCTAATTTTTCTAATTTTATTTTATTTTTACAAATACAATCAAATATAAAATTTAGGTTCTACCATTGAACATCATTTTTCATTTGTCTTTTGTTCATTACTGCACTGCTCAGCCTCACAGAAATATCAAAATACACCAACATCACAGTAAATACAAAGCATTGTGCCTTCTGGTTGATTTGCCTTCCCTGGAGGGGTTTAAGGCACCGGTGGACAAGGTCCCGAGGGACATGGTTTAGTGTTTGATAGGAATGGTTGGACTCGATGATCCGGTGGGTCTCTTCCAACCTGGTGATTCTATGATTCCTAACTTGTCTGAATATTAAACAGGACTTCAACAAATTAATGGGACAGTCAAAACATTGTGTTCTAACTCAGAAAATTTACCTTTTCTCCACGTTTTCCTTGTCCTGGAGAGAATCCTGGATCTCCTTTAGGGCCCTGTGGCAGAAAGATTAAGCTCATTAAGGAAGAGAGTTTTCAGTAAAGTGTGTGGAAGCATATTTTCACTGATGTAGCAAGAGATTGTTAGCTAAAAAGCACTTATTACAGATTTTTTTTTCTCATCACTTTTTCAGTAAAGAAATATGACAAAACACAACAGGGAACTGGGGCCAGAGGAGAGCAACAAAGATGATCCGAGTGCTGGAGCACCTTCCATGGGAGGACAGGCTGAGAGAGCCGGGGTCGTTCTGCCTGGAGAAGAGAAGGCTCTAGGGAGACCTTAGAGAGACCTTCCAGTACCTAAAGGGGCTTTAAGAAAGCTGGGGAGGGACTGTTCACAAAGGTTCGGGGTGAGACAGCATCAATATGGTAAAAAACAACTGTAAACCTTAAACTTTTGCTGTTCCTATAAAACTACATAATACTAAAAGCACACGAACATTATAAAGTCACTTGGTTTTACAGTGTTCGACACTCAAAGCTTTATTAGATTTCTTTTTATGTCCTCCAGCGGTTCTTAACACCTGCCACGACAGGTCAGATTCCTGCCACGAGGAATCGTACTAAACCAAATCAGGGCTGCTGCTGGTTTTTTTTCCAAACGTATCTATCAAGTTGTTCAAACTAAATATGAGCTGAAGGCATCCTGCAACTGCACAAATCTGTCAAATCTATTTAAAGGGCCTCTGCTACACAAGTTTGAAGGATTTTATCTGAGCTTCCAGTCTAGTATTTTGCCTTTGGTTTCAAATATCACATCCATAAATCTCCAGAAAATTATTCCAGCATATTCATCAAGTGACAGCGTCTGGAATATTAGACTATTTGAATATCAAATGTTGGGCACAGATGAAAAAAAAAAGGGGGATTTATGGAGACTGACAGGCTATTTTTCTTCCTTTTTTAATTAAAAAAAAGTGAGGTAAAATGTTACAGCAATTAAGCATTTATTCTCGCTTAAATTCCAGTTTATCAAGAGGCCAAGTTGATTTACAGTAATGCTTTAGGGAAGCACAAGCTTCTTGCACGGATAACAGTTTCCAGGTCATCATTCTCCACCCCAGGATTTTTTTTCCACCCCAAATAAAGCACTATTTTGTTTTGATTTGAAGTTCAATTTGATTGATTACATTTAATTAAAATGTTTATAGTCACATTCTCCATCTGTAAACCAAAGAAGGCCAATTGTGCCTATTATCGGAAAGAGTTCTGAGGCTTCCAAGAAGTCATTAAGAAGTTATTGTATTTACGTGACAACATGGATAAATTAACTCACCTTTGGGCCTGGTAGTCCTGGCAAACCCGGATTACCGTGTGGTCCTGGAATACCCTAAGAAATAAAAACAAGAAGAAAGAGTGGGATCATTTAATATTCCACTGGATAGTTGCGAACAGTTTCCAGGGAATCATTTTATTACATCATTGTTGCTTTTAGAAGCACTGGTTTCGATTTGCAAATGATTCTCAAGAAATCTTCCTTAAAAATTAAAACTGAAGTCGAGCATTTCCTGTTCTTTTAAAAATCTCAGGTTTTAAAAATCTCAGTTTCCGTTGCCTTCCTAAGTAAGGCTCTGAGGAGACCTCAGAGCAACCTTCCAGCACCTGAAGGGGCTACAAGGAAGCTGGGGAGGGGCTGTTCACAAAGGCTTGTGATGACAGGACGAGGGGGAAATGGGTATGAACTGGAGAGGGGCAGAGTTAGGCTAGACAGAAGGAAGACTTTCTTCACTATGAGAGTGTGAGGCACTGGAACAGGTTGCCCAGAGCAGTGGTGGCTGCCCCATCCCTGGAGGGGGTTTCAAGGCCAGGTTGGATGGGGCTTGGAGCCCCTGATCCAGTGGGAGGTGTCCCTGCCCATCACAGAGGGCTTGGAATTGGATGGGCTTTAAGTTAGCAGCCAACCAAACCATTCTATGATTCCAATTCTTAACAGGTACTTGGCACCCAGTCCCTGAAACACTGCTCTCCAGCTACAAAAGTTGGAGGCACGGGATAAAAATCAGAAAACTCACATTCTGAGTGAGAAGACTGCAGAAAAAGGGAAGTGGATCAGTTCTCACTGACTTAAAAGACGGCTCTAAGCAACGTATTTCACCTTTGCTAAACAAACCACAAACAAAAATCCTTCACCCATCTGATTCGCCCTCAGTCAGTGCAGAAAATGGGCTTGAAACTAACAGAGTTGGACTTAAACCATTCCAGGAATGGAATTGGCTATCAGAACTCTCTCCGTTTTCCACGATAAGTCTCTGTTCCTGCAATACACTCAGCAACTCTCACCCCTTGACAAAGCGTGCATTAGGGAAAATATTTGTCGCGACAGCTGTCAGCAGCTATTCATCTTCTGAACAGCAAAGGACCAGACTGGTTTAAACCTATCCCTGGTTAGCTGCTAAAAAAAAGCTTTGATAGAATTCACTAAGGCTAAAGATCCACCCAAATAATTAATCCAAATACCAAAAATAATAAGAAACCTTTTCAGCTGTCTCATAGAAAAGAAATTACAAAGAAATGTTTTGCTGGGGTGGGGGTGAGGGGAGGCCCTGGCTCAGGCTGCCCAGGGAAATCTTGATTGCTCCATCCCTGGAGATGTTCAAGGCCAGGTTGGATGAAGCTTTGAGCAACCTGATCCAGTGGGAGGTGTTGGAATCCACAGCAGGGATATGAACTGGATCGGCTTTAAGGTTCCTTCCAACCCAACTCATTCCATGATTCCATTCTATGATTTTCTTGTTTTGTGTCTTGTCCACAACTCTTATCTGCAGCTGCCCTAAAAGCACCAGTTCAGTTCTCAGCTCCTCTGACTCTTCCCTACCCAGTCAGACCAAGTTTGGAAAGCCAGCAAAGCAGAGGATGCTCAACACACACACTATTAGGCAGCAGTTTCATAGAATTATAGAATCACCAGGTTGGAAGAGACCCACTGGATCACCGAGTCCAACCATTCCCACCAATCACCTGTGTCCCTCAGCACCTCATTCACCCGCACCTTACACACCTCCAGGGAAGGTGAATCAACCCCCTCCCTGGGCAGCCTGTTCCAATGCCCAATGACCCTTTCTGTGATTTTTTTTTCCCCTAATGTCCAGCCTAAATCTCCCTTGGAGGAGCTTGAGGCCATTCCCTCTCGTCCTGTCCCTTAGGAGAAGAGCCCAGCTCCCTCCTCTCCACAACCTCCTTTCAGGTAGCTGGAGAGAACAATGAGGTCTCCCCTCAGCCTCCTTTTCTCCAGGATAAACACCCCAAGCTCTCTCAGCTGTTCCTCATAAGGCCTGTTCTCCAGCCCCTTCACCAGCTTCATTTGTTTAAATGACCCTCAAGGAATAAGTAAATCTCCTCCCACACATGTGCTGAGCCTTCATATAAACCAACCCCTTATCTCCTACTTGTGATTTGCCTAGATGAGTGCCCTCCAGCCATAACCACTTACATCCCTAAATACTATGGCCCAAAACCTTCTACACAACAACTGCCAGCCTGTTCCCTCCAGCTGCCCTTCCTCTAGGACTCCCAAATCAACGACAGCCGTGGGGACTCCCCAGGCAACCAGTCATTGTCTTTGTGCAGGATTCTTGGCAGTTGGGACATGACTTTCTGCTCCCTGAGGCAAAGCCTGTGCTCTGTCCCTCTGCAAGAGGCACAGCTGCTGTCCCTGCTCGTGATGGAGCAACACAAAATAAACCATAAACTATAGCTCAGGTGTGGGTGGACAAGATGCTGAGGGACATGGTTTAGTGTTTGATAGGAATGGTTGGACTCGATGATCTGGTGGGTCTCTTCCAACCTGGTTGCTCTATGATTCTATGATTCATTTCTTGGGCAAATTACCCAAATATCTACACTAATTTTTATTACGCTGCTGTAACACAAGAGAGTAAAACAGATGTTTAGAGTGGTTTTTTTTCCCCCTCAGTCCTGCAGTGGTTAATTTTCTATCCCTTGCTTGCTCCTCCGTGGCCACGGCATGAATTACTCACTCCCCCTCATTCCAAAAACAAATGAACATGACCTTAGATTGCAGCAGATGGGAGCAACATGGAAAAACTAAAGTTAATATTGTGAGCAGCAAAAGCTAGGTACAAATGTTAGCGATGCTCTGCGTACACACCCATTCACAGAATTAGCTACACTGGAGACTTGCAGCGCTAAAAAAAAGAGTTTGCATGCCTTTCCTTTAACCTGTCTACTAAATATTAAGCAGCATGCACTTTCGTAATTACCAAGCACTTAAATAAAGTTAAGAAAAACAAACTGCTGCAAACTCCAGTTTGATTATCGGTGACCTCCCTAGAGCCACAGAAGAACACGTGCGTTTTACTCACCCGAGGACCTCTCTTTCCCGATGGACCAGGTAAGCCTGGAGGACCTGGAGGACCCTGTGGATAGAAAATCAAAACAATGGAGGCTAAAACTCACTACAGGGACAGTTATCACAAGTCTGAATCAGAGCAGTTCTTTTAACCGATGACTTTCTGCTCGTGCAGACTTTCTCAACTTGCAAACCGACTCCCAAACAAGCACGTGCGTTTTTAATCTGGCTCTAAATCAGATTTCTGTTTGGAAAGTATCTTATGTCAGAGGAGTTGGAGCTAACAACCTAGAGAATAACTTTCACTTAAGTGTATTTAAATCAAAGGAAGAAGAGATCAGTCCGAGGATTAGAAACAAGCAAGTGCAGTGTATTTCAAAAGAAAGAGTAAAGAATAATTAAGCCTTTTTAGTCAGCATGCTGGCATACAAAACATCTCAGAAAAATCAGGGTTAACTGTGAAAAATGAGATACCACCTCACAAAAAAAAAAAAAAAAAAAAAAGACAGACATGGAATAGAGGAAAATAAACACAGACAAATGATTGTTCTCTTCCCTCTTAAAAGCTTCTCATAAGAATAACTGTATATGATGAACAGCACTCTTTTTAAAGAAAAAAAACCAGATTTTTTTTAAAATGCTACTGTATAACCAGATGTATCCTTCGGAAGCAAATTAGATGATTAATCACTATAAGAATATTAGATAGTATGTTAGTCTCTGGACATCTAGTTGTTTTGACCATAGAAATCTTTCCTTTTCTTTATTTGATTGCTGTTCACATTCAAAACTCAAGAATCTGCTTCAAAATAGAAACGAAAGCTCTAAACTAAAATTGCACTGATGTATATTATATTTTAACTATCCCACTGTGGTCCCAAGAGGCTGTGGGTTATTCTTAAGGGTGAATTCAGTTCTCATCCAAACCCAAGTGATTCCAGGGAAACCAGGACAACTCTGGTGGCTGAAACAACCAAACGGCAGGTGGAAAGAGGTGGGGACGGATGCAAATACCTGTTGGGGTTTTATTAGCAACCACTGAATCATTTTATTAAGACAAAAGTTGCATTTTTATCCACCTAAAGTTTTGTGGAAGCGATAGTTCTTTTTCCTTGCAAAGGATGTCCCTAGCAGAGAAGACAGGGCTGATTATGGACTTTGGACGTTCCTTATCTTTTTCCAGAGTAAAAAGATCATAACTGTGTTTAACATTAAAAGAAAATGTCACAGACTCATGGAAAGCTCTTGACTTTGCATTATCCAAGTCCAAAACCATCCCTAAACCGGCACAGAAAGCTCTCACCCTGACCCCGTGGAAGCAGTGAGACTTTCAACCTCTCCTCTCAAACTGCAGAATAAGAGATGCACTTTGCCAAGATTATCATCTTGGGACTACAAAGGGAAACATATTATTAAATAGAATTAGTAAGTAATAAATTATAAATATTTTAAAGTGTATATATATATATATATATATAACAGAAAAGAATATCATAGAATCATAGAACAACCAGGTTGGAAGAGACCCATTGGATCATCGAGTCCAACCATTATATATATATGAATAATAAATTAAACATTTGAGTAAAATAGTTGCAACCACCGCACATTCCTTTGTGACCAGTGGTACAAAGTTTTACTCTATCCCTGTTTCAGATGCTCACTATATTTCCTTAAAAATTTCCTTTAAAAATGGTTGGACTCAATGAACCAGTGGGTCTCTTCCAACCTATGATTCTATGATTCTATAAATTTTAATGAGTATTTATTAGCATTCCCCATTGGCATCTTTGCTGCGGATTAATTGAAGGAGGGCAGTGAGAATGGTTTTTTTAGGGCCATGAAGATGATGCGAGGGCTGAAGCACCTCCCATACAAGTCCAAGCTGAGAGAGTTGGGGTTGCTCAGCCTGGAGTTTGGGTTGTTCAGCCTGGAGAAGGTTGTGGGGAGACCTCAGAGCAGCTTCCAGTGCTGAAAGGGGCTCCAGGAAAGTGACTCCCAGTACCTGCAAGGGGCCTACAAGAAAGCTTGGAGAGGCTTGTGGTGATAGGACGAGGGGGAAGGGGTATAAACTGGAGAGGTGCAGATTTAGGCTTGATATAAGGAAGAATTTCTTCACCATGAAGGTGAGGAGGCCCTGGAACAGGTTGCCCAGAGCAGTGGGGGCAGCCCAATCCCTGGAGGGGTTCAAGGCCTTCTGGTCTTCTATTTCTCTTCCCAGCTGAGTGTGTACATAATCCAGAAAGTTTTTCTAGTAGAGAAAACTTATTCCTAGTTCATTTCTCAAAGGAAGCCGAATCAGATAGGTCTGCGGATGTGGTAACCTACCACTAACGAACCTAAATCAGCTCTTTCACATCAACTCCTCCATCTACCAACATGCAACTATTAGTTGTTACCGCTAACTGCTTTAGGATTGTGCAATGAAGAACAGGAGTTTGAAAGCTGAACAATTAAAAATACACACTGGACTTGTTTATTTTTTAAAACTTCATACAGCGCCGACACAGAAATGTTCATCAGCTGAATGGAGCAGCTTTCTCTCTAAAGCAATGGTTCAGGAGACCACACTGTTCCCACTTTTAAACTCATTCTTTTGCAGTCCCTGCAATCGTTAGTATTTTAATCAGGTTATTAATAGTTTTGAAGAAATAGGTGCTCTTTTTCATATTCTATCTATAAACGAAAGGCTGAATTCTGGAGTCCTGCTTTGCAGCGGTGGGTGAATTCCACAGCTGTGGGATCATAGAATACAAGGGGCCTAATTATACAAGGCAAGAATCAGTTCTGGTAGATGATTAAAAGCTAAAATGAAGCTGAGGAGTTTAAGAACCACAAAAGCTAGTTCTTGCCTGTCAACTTCAATCGCAAAACGTTATTTCTGTGCTGAAATCTTGAAAGAAGGTTCAAGCCAACCACAACATAATGAAAGAAGGAAAAAAAGGGGGATAGGGAGTTCATGCCTCATCAGGGTTTTTTGCTGCAAGGAAACTTTTCAAGCTCTTCAGTTTTGCATTTTTAGGCTTCCCAATGATAAGGCCCTGTGGGTACTTACGTATTAGAATCATAGAACAGTTCGGGTCAGAAGGGACCTTAAAGATCATCCACTTCCAACCCCTCTGCCATGGGAAGTGACACCTCCCACTGGATCTGGTTGCTCAAAATCTCACCCAGCCCCTTCTGGAACACCTCCAGGGCTTCATCACCCTCATAGTGAAGAATTTCTTCCTAACATCTCATCTCAATCTCCCCTTTTTCAGCTGAAAACCATTCCCCAATGCCCTGCACTCCATGATCAGGAGCCCCTCCCAAGATATCCTGGAGCCCCCTTCAGGCCCAGAAGCTGCTCTAAGGTCTCCCCAGAGCCTTCTCTTCTCCAGGCTGAACAATCCCAATTCTCTCAGCCTGTTCACATACAGGAGGTGCTCCTGCCCTCGGATCATCTTTTTGGCCTCTTCTGGACTGGCTCTAACAGCTCCACGTCCTTCCTGTGCTGAGCATATTTAAGTGCTGGAGGCACACAGGTACAAGCTGGATTATCTCTGGTCTTCTCTACATGGACGTACTAGACTGAGAAAACAAACCAAGAGCAGCTCATCAAGTGCGAGGCCAACAGTGGCAGGTACTGTGCAAGCTCCATGAAGCCTGATTCTTTACAAAAGCTCCTATAGGAAAGGCCATGCAGAGATCTTTTCCCCCATCAGCATCAACCTCTCAGGCAACACAGTGCTTCAGCTTTGCCTCCCAGCCCCTTCAGCCAGTGTCCATAAAGGCCTAGGTTAACTTCCCAGCTCTGCCACAGATCTCCAAGACCTGGCGCATGTTATTTAAAAATTCCATGCAAAAAAGAGACATACAGAAGGCAAACAAACATTTCTACAGTACAGAAAGGAGAAGCTGCAGTCACGGCTTGGGCATGCTTTGCGAGGCTTCCTTCAGAGCCTCTGCTAAATGTACATTACTGCATTACAGTAAAAAAAAAAGTAGTAAAGGTAACTTACAGGAGGTCCAGGTTCCCCCTTTGGACCTCTGAAACTTCCCATTTCAAACATTTTGTCAAGGTCTTCATAGTTATAAGCATAATTATCAATACCAATGTCATAACTGCTTTCCATGGGGTAAGTCTCATCAGCATCTAATGCACCTTCTTGCCCTGGACTGAGCTGATTATCCGGAGAGAGGTCAGCAGGCAAACCAGATACGGTTGTATTGAAGATGTACTGATTTTTGATTGGTTCATCTAAATGCTGGTTTGCTTTGTTTGTTCCCTTGCTTTTCGTTTTACCCTCTTTTACAGGGATGATCAGAGAAGGCTCATTTTGTCTGCCTGCATCTTCTGTGGAGTAAGCTAAAGTATCTGGATACGATCCCGTGGAGGTTTTAGTGATATTTCTCTTTTTGCTCATCCCCTGCTGATGAAGATTGACAGTCTCCCAGAGTTCTGTTTCAGGCCAAGCTTCTAACAGCAGCGATTTGGCTTCTGGAAGCTCTGAGGCAGAGACATTTCTCGACTCTAACTGTTCTGGTCGAAAGTGCATCGGAGCAATGCTGTTAACAGGAACTGTTGATATTTCTTCCCTTCTATAAGCAGAGAAGCCTTCTGAGCAGTTTTTCTCATCAATCATCTCTGAAAAACCACCCAGCTCATCTGACACACGTGGAGCTTCTTGCGGAGATCGATACGTTTCAGCCTGGCGACACTGCTGTTTCACATATTTACAATAGTTTGCAGAGGCCTCTGCAGAGGGAATAATATCCAGCTGACATATAACCCCTTCAAAGCTGACAGAGTGAGAGTTCATCCTTCCCAGGGTAAACAAAGCATCCAAACCAAACGTCTCCACTTCAGAAAGCATTTCCCTGCTGTAATACTTCTTCCCACAGTTGGCAAAGAGCGAGACGCTCTTGTCCCTAATGTCGATGGCAAACCAATGCCATTGTTCATTATGAACACTGTAATCAATGTGTACGGACTGCTTCCCTCCCGTGAACACCACTACCTTTCTCGGTAGCAACTGGACACCAAATTGCAGTCTGCTTTTGTTCCTAATACTGAAAAGGAAAGCATTATTTACTCTGTAAGAGTACAACCCAACCAATATGGTGAATCGACGCCCTAGACTGGATGGTAGGACTTGAGCGATGGGGGATTCGACGTGTGCATCACTAGTTAAAACAACTCCTGACGCAGTCAGACGGACACCCCGAGGTAATAGAGATGATATTGAAGGCGCTGCCGTCTCTGATGGCTCTTGAACGTCTTTCACAAGGCCTAGTTGATGAAGAACATCTACGGCTGTAAAAAGAAATAAAAGCAAAGTGTTGATTCTGATTACAAGCTCATCAACTCAGATCCATATAAACAAATTTTAGCCTAGAGAAGAGGAGGCTGAGAGGAGACTTCATTGCTCTCTACAACTACCTGAAGGGAGGTTGTGGAGAGGAGGGAGCTGGGCTCTTCTCCCAAGGGACAGGGGACAGGACGAGAGGGAATGGCCTCAAGCTCCACCAGGGGAGATTTAGGCTGGAGATTAGGAGGAAGTTTTTCACACAGAGGGTCACTGGGCATTGGAATAGGCTGCCCAGGGAGGTGGTTGATTCACCTTCCCTGGAGGTGTTTAAGGCACAGGTAGATGAGATCCTGAGGGACATGGTTTAGTGTTTGATAGGAATGGTTGGACTCGATGATCCGATGGGTCTCTTCCAACCTGGTTGTTCTATGATTCTAAATATACACACATCTTAGCAATTCTGCACTTTCCAGAGCAAGGCCACCAAATCCCTCGTTGTGAGGCACCCCAATCATTCACATTAAAAAAGCAACTGACAGAAATGGATATTCACTCTTAGTGGAAAAAGGTCTCCCTTCCCAGTTTTCTTTCTGTTTACTGGAAGTATTCATAGCAAACCTTAAGAACAGACAGATGTTGGCTTAGTTTCAGTGGTAAATGATGAAAAGAGCCTGAGATTTCCTTCAGAGGGTTTATAAATTGGAACCAAACGCATCAACCTGAACGCACTGTTCATCTTGAAAATTAATCATACACCTTGCAGTGTTTCTAGTCATGTTTGAGACTCCTGGACGTGCCAAGATTATCCTGGCTGGTAGCCTCCACAGAGGTATGAAGAAAACGCATCTTTGCAGAAAGTAACGTGCTCGCCAATTTCTCAAGATGTTTTGCCTCAGAGCAATTAATTTATTGTGGCTGTATTTTTATCTGTCAAACTGATAAGGGAGGTCAGGTTATAGCAGAGCTTTGAAGCACAACGCATCTGTTAACCAGCCACTGCGCTTTCCCAGGACCCCAAGTCTCTGCATGGTCTGCATGGAGTTATGAAGGAGAAAGCTGTGCTCTTATTGTTGTTATGAAAGCTGAGAAGCAGCACAGGTCCTGAGCTCTGGACAATGCAAAGGTCTTACACATTAAAATTTAAATTAAAATTTTGGTTGACAGCTGGCTGAACATGAGCCAGGTGGCCAAGAAGGCCAACGGCATCTTGGCTTGTATCAGAAACGGTGTGACCAGTAGGTCCAGGGAGGTTCTTCTCCCTCTGGACTCAGCACTGGGGAGGCCGCTCCTTGAATCCTGTGTTCAGTTGTGGGCCCCTCAGCACAAGAAGGATGTTAAGACTCTGGAGCGAGTCCAGAGAAGAGCAACGAAGCTGGTGAAGGGGCTGGAGAACAGGCCTTATGAGGAACGGCTGAGAGAGCTGGGGGTGTTTAGCCTGGAGAAGAGGAGGCTGAGAGGAGACCTCATTGCTCTCTATAACTAGCTGAAAGGAGGTTGTGGAGAGGAGGGAGCTGGGCTCTTCTCCCAAGGGACAGGACAAGAGGGAATGGCCTCAGGCTCTGCCAGGGGAGATTTAGGCTGGACATTAGGGAAAAAAAAAATTCACAGTAAGGGTCGTTGGTCCCTGACAGAGGCTGTCCAGGTACGTGGTTGATTCACCTCCACTGGAGGGGTTTAAGGGATGGCTGAGGGACACGGGTTAGTGTTTGATAGGAATGGTTGGACTCGATGATCTGGTGGGTCTCTTCCAACCCAGTTGTTCTATGATTCTATGAAAATAATACCCTAAATTGGAGCCATGGCTCCAGCACTTCCATGGACCGGCTGCACCAACTGACTGCACTTAATAATCTAAGGCTGTGCCTAAACATCACATTCTCACTTCAGATATTTGGCAATCACTTGTATTTTTAAATATCTGCAATTATATACTCGCATTTAAAACAACAGTGCACGTGACCTGTCCATAGCATCATAGATTACCATCATTTCTTCTTACTGTAAGAAAGTATTAATGGTCTCAACTTGCAGCACTGAGTATTAAGAAATATTTCTCTACTGCAAGAGTGTTCTACCACTGGAGCAGGTTGCTCAGGGGAGTGGTGGAGCCCTCCTTCCCTGGAGGGGTTTAAAACACGTAGCCATGATTCTTCAGGACACGGTTCAGTAGGCACAGTGATTTTGGGCTGACAGACTTCATGAGTTCAGAGGTCTTTTCCAACCTTAACGATTCTATTCTACGATTCTTACTGAAGTAGAAGACAAAAAGGTTGCACTTGACTGGCATAAACTAGTTAATGTAAAAATTACGTTCAAGAGCATCGCGACTAAACGTCAAACTGCAAGCAAAACTGCCAAACTTTGAAACCAGCACATCATTTAGAAGTTAAGAAAAGGAAAAGCACCCGAGCGCGTGATGAGAAACAAGACATTCCCCACATCCTGCAAACAGACTCCTGTGAAAAACGACAGGTCCTGAGAAAGCTAAACACGAATAAATGCTTTGTGAAAAACGACAGCAAAAGATTAAGTATCAACTGATTACTCCTTGCTGACTTGCTGCCTGCTAACCCGCTGCTGAGCCAAAAGGCTGTTCCAAGCTTTCTTGGCCAGTCATTTCATTTCTGATCCAACATGTATTTTATTTTAAGGCTTTCAGAAGCTCTTGGCAGTACACGGGGTTTTGCGAACAGGCAACTCTTCTTCCCAGCATGACAACTGCTATTTTCTTTACCTATCAGTAGTCAGTTTACTTTGTTTACCCATGTCTGGACAAACATCTGTCTTCACTTACTGTTCACTCAGCCCATTAGTCCCCCAAATCATAACAGCTCGTCTTCCTGGAGGGAAAGTTGTTTGGGGGTTTTGGTGTCAAGTGCTTTCCTTCCACAAGGACTTGAAAAATTGACAACCCTACTGCACTCACAAGAGGAGGGAAAATCTATCATGGGCTTGGGAAAAAATATCTTCTGACCCTCCTGTGGTACAGAAACACTCCCAAAATTAAATTGTGAAGGGTTGAGGGGATTCAGCTGTTGGATCATTCCACACTCTTGTTCACTATCTCTTGTTTATTTTCCACTATTCTCCATACCAATGGCTACTCCGAAGGCAGGATATTTGGGGTGCTCTCTCCATCTCAGCAATCCTACCATAGAAATTACTTGTTTTCCCTTCTACCAGCATGAGTAAGAGAAAGACAAGGGCCATTCACCGCTCAGCTCCACCAGAACTGAGAGAAATTACATATCAGGTTGTGTATTTCTTAGGTGTAACCAATGCTCTCCTGAACCCCAGGCTGAGTGACTGGCATAGGAGAGCCAACCAGGTACACTGATCCTCTGTCCCTCAGCCACACTCAACATACTATTCCTAAAGGCTAAAGCTGCATCATGGAATGTTTGAGGTTGGAAGGGACCTTAAAGATCATCCAGTCCCACCCCGGCCATGGGCAGGGACACCTCCCTCTGGATCAGGCTGATCAAAGCCACATCCAGACTGGCCTAAAACACCTCGAGCAAGGGGGGAGCCACAAATTCTCTAGGCAACTTGGACCAGGGCGTCACCACCCTCATAAGGAAAAAGCTCCTTCCTAAGATCTCATCGAATTTTCCCCTCTTTCAGCTTAAAACTGTTCCCACTCATCCTATCCCTGCACTCCTTGATCCAGAGCCCCTCCTCAGCTTTCCTGGAGCCCCTTTCAGCACTGGAAGCTGCTCCAAGGTCTCCCTAGACACCTGAACAACCCCAACTCTCTCAGCCTGTCCTCGTACAGGAGGTACTCCAGCCCTCGGATCATCTCCACGACCTCCTCTGGACTCACTTCAACAGCTCCATGTCCTTCCTGTGCTGAGGACTCCAGAACTGAACACAGGACCTCAAGTAAAGTGTCACCAGAGCATAGTTGAGGGAGATATCGTTATGTACATTTCACAGAACACAATTTATAGCAGCCTACCAAAAGGAACAAGGCACAGCTTCTCCTGGAAAGCATGGACAGGCTAGCTCACCAGACAAAGAATGTTAATTACTCTAGCTAGCATCTTCAGATTTGGCAGAACTCTCTTTTCAAACTACAACTGCCAAGAAAGTTCTAATAACAACTTAAGTGTTAACATATTCTTAATGCAAACTCTGGACAAACTCTAAGCAGACAGAACAGCGTAAGCTCTGCGGGTTATATACTTAGACTGAAGGATATACGAGCTGTTTTTTGAAGTTTGCTCAGTCTTCTGTTCTCTGAACTGCTTTTTCCAGCCTTACTTACATGTTGCTCAAATAAAGCGCACGATGGACCAAATTCATGGCATGAATCCCATCTTAACCACAAACCCCAGCGGTTTGTATTCAGCTGAGTTTTTGCAGCTAACACACCTACCAGCCGAGGATGACCTGGTTCTTGCTTCACCTGTATGGTGAAGGAACATGGCAGAGAACTGATGCTGATAAGAAATCCTGAAGTGGCATGTTCGCCTCCAACACTTTGGGACACTCGTGTTCCCACAGCAGCCCAGCGCAAGCTGCACATCTGGTGCAGTTAGAACAGCTGGCAGATTAAAAAAAGGAAACTAAAACCAAGACATTGGTTTCCTCACCAACATCTGCATCTGAATGTGAAACCAAATGAATACACAATTCCACTTCTCTGTGTTAATGATGCCAGCCTAGACTAAGCCTTCATTTATCCACAGTCGTTGCTTGCACAGCCCTAAGTGCAAAGGTAACTCAGTCACAGCTTCCCACCCCCAAGGACACCCACTTGCAGGGAAGACACAATCAAAGCCTTTTCACTGTACAAGGCTTCTCTTCTACGAAGAGCTTGCTTAAATATGTAAGCAATTCCATACACAGAAAATCTGAGTAATTCTCAAAAGGTCATCTTTTCCAAACTGGTTGCTTTAAACTTTCGCTCTCATTATGCTGTAGCTGGTATTTTCTTTAAGTCACCATTGAGGAACTGAACCCAAGGTCACTAGGAACAACGGCCATTGACTCTTTTCATCTGGTAGCACATTATACAAATGTCTTAGTATATATTAAAAAAAAAAGCGCATTCTCACCTTGTTTGGGTACTTGTGCAACACCCACAGCTACACATATTGCAACAAAAAGAAGAGTTTTCCTAAATGGGAGAGAAAGAAAAGGACATGTGAGAAAATATCTAAAGTTTCAGAGCTTCAAGGAACCAGAAGCTTAATTCCAGTACATGAAGGGGTCTTACAGGAAAGCTGGAGAGGGACTGCTTACAAAGGCTTGTAGTGATAAGATGAGGGGCAGTGGGTACAAACTGGAAAGGGGTGAACCTAGACTAGAGATAAGAAGGAATTTCTTCACTATGAGAGTGGGGAGGCACCAGCACAGGTTGCCCAGGGAAGCTGTGGATATCCCATCCTTGGAGGGGTTCAAGGCCAGCTTGGATGGGGCGTGGAGCCCCTGATCCAGTGGGAGGTGTCCCTGCCCATGGAATTCCTTCCTAAAATCACAATCTCCCCTAAAAACCGTTTTAGCAATCGGAACGAATTTAAGGAATTTAATGAACAGTGTGGCACCACAATGGACATATTTTGCCATTGCTAGTTGCCACTGTAAACCTGTAGATACACTGCAATTACACGCCGGATATTCAGAAATGCGCATCATTATTCCAGCTTTGATCACAGAAAGGAAGCAGGGTGGAAACCACACCTTACAAATCCCAATGCGCTTGTAGTGGCACATAATTTAATTAACCACGGCAGCCCCCAGCTCTTCTCTTTCTCTAGTGAGCAAATGTCTACTGGAGCATTTCTGCTACTCCTGCAACAAACTTAATATCAACTGTTGTACAAACAGCAGGTCACCTACAAGGCATTCACTATTTTTTTTTTCCCTCATCTGAAGAGCAAAATTGAAGTTTATAGTTTCTATGTCACACATACAGGTGCTGAGAGAGATGGTTTAGTGTTTGATAGGAATGGTTGGACTTGATGATTCAGTGTGTCTCTTCCAACCTGGTTATTCTATCATTCTATGATTCTAATAAAAAGCTCAGTGACAGGTAATAACTGTGTTAATTAATTAAGTCCATGCATTGCACTGTATCAGCTAAAACTCAGGACAACTCTATGTTGATTTGGCTTTCATAGGTGCAAAATGAATTTGCAGTAAAAATAGCGTAAGACATTTTAGTTCACTCCAAAGTCAGGTTGCTTGAAGAACCCCAGAGGTCAAAACGCAGAGATGACTCCTCTTAACATCACAACAGCCTCTTCCAAAACACCAGCCAGGGACGAGCTGTGTGTCAGGGATCTGCCTCCACCACCTCCCAGAAAATGTTGTAGGAAAGCAAGAAATTCCACAATGCTCCCAGGGCTGTAAATTACCCAGATGGAACTGGATATACAGAGGTAAAGGCAAATGTCTGCTGTACACAGCATTCTCCAGCTAACGTCAAGAAAAGATGAATTATCAGCTAAGAGAATAAACAGGGACCAAAAATAACCAGAGGGCTCGAGGTCCTCTCACGCGTGGGAGAAATTAGGCTGCTTCTACCGCTTTCCACAACAGGTTATTGTAAATGAAACCATGTGCAACCTAAAGTGAAGTTGTACAAGGCAGCCCTCCAGGGCCAAAGGTGAAACAATTAAATCACAGAATCACAGAACAACCAGGTTGGAAGGGACCCATCGGATCTTCTAGTCAACCATTCTCCCTTTCTGAGAGAATCTGTTAGTGCAAACCCTCCCTTCTCGGTCAGGATCACTACTCGTTGCATTTACAGCTTTGAAGGTGCAGGGCAGCCAGTTCTCAGTCTCCACTCTCACAACACTAAGCTTCCAGGCTCCCTGCTGTGTAATGGATACAGAGCTCAAATTAAACCCTTTTTTAAGTTGCACTTGGATGATTCTTAGAGAAGTCCCCCAAACGCAACCATTCAACACCTAGACCTGAGAAGCCCACCTCCAGGCAGCCACAGAACCACTCGTAAGCGTTCAAGCGCATCCAAATTACACACCAGGCTCACTTTAGCAGCATAATCCTCCCTACGACACAAACCAAATCCTTTGCTGGCTTGCTCGGAGCTCCTCGTAAACTCAATTTAAGCCGCAGCCAGAATAAAAGCAGCACTTCACAAAAAGAGACACAGCCTGGTGACCTCTGTAATTATATCTACGAGAACATCACAATCATCTCATCTAGGTTCCTTTTAAGCCAGGGATAGGGGAGAGCAGAGCTGAGCCTCTGTATTGCAGATGACTGAGCATTGGAAATGCCTCCACCTGTTGCAGAAGCATCAAAATACAGGGCACAGCATCTGGTCAGTGCTGTGGAGAGAGAAGTTTCTGCTCTTAAGTGTAAATTGTGCAGGTTTGGGTTGTTTGCTCTGAGCAGGTACAAAGACGTGGGGTCATCAAAGCCAGGCTGACGCAAGGATGCAAGGCAGGGCTGGGAACACCCAAGAAGAGGGAGAGATTCATAGAATGTTTGGGTTGAAACAGACCTCAAAGCCCATCCAGTTCAGCCCCTGCCCTAGACAGGGGCACCTCCCACTGGATCAGGGGCTCCAAGCCCCATCCAGCCTGCCCTTGAACCCCTCCAGGGATGGGGCAGCCACCCCTGCTCTGGGCAACCTGGGCCAGGGCCTCCCCACCCTCATCCTGAAGAATTTCTTCCTAATGTCCAATCTAGATCTTCCCCCTTCCAATTTAAAGCTGTTCCCCCTCATCCTATCACTCCATGGCCTTAAAGTCCCTCCCCAGCTTTCCTTTATGGGACAAGGGAGAAGGGGGACAAGACAGTCCACCCTGGGGGTCATCAAGGAGGGGGGGTGATGGTGGGACGGGACAGCCAGGGGATCATTGGCTTTGGGAAGTGGGGGGACACAAGACAGTCTAGGCACCAGGTTGGTAGTTTTGGGGAGACATGGGGAGAGATCAGAGAGGGAGGTCGTGGGGGGCAGAGGAACAGCCCAGACAGGAGTCGTCATGGAGGGTTGTGGGGGGACATGGGGACACCTAGATGGGGGTTATCAAAGAGGGACTGTGGGGGACCTGGGGACAGCTCAGATGGAGTCATTGAGGAAGGTCATAGGGGATACAGAGACATCCATATGTGGGGGTCAAGGAGGTTGTGGGGAACACAGGGACAGCCTAGACAGAGGTTGTTGAGGAGGGTTGTGGGGACATGGGGACAACCAGATAGGGGTGATTGAAGAGGGTTGTGGGGGACATGGGGACAGCCCAGAAGGGGGTCATTGAGGAGGGTCATAGGGGACACAGGTACAGCCCGGATGGGGGTCGTCAAGGAGGGTCATGGAGGACATGTGGACACCTGGATGGGGGTCAGCAAGGAGGGTCGTGGAGGACATGGGGACACCTGGATGGGGGTCAGCAAGGGGGGTCATGGGGGACATGTGGACACCTGGATGGGGGTCAGCAAGGAGGGTCGTGGAGGACATGGGGACACCTGGATGGGGGTCAGCAAGGGGGGTCATGGGGGACATGTGGACACCTGGATGGGGGTCAGCAAGGAGGGTTGTGGAGGACATGGGGACACCTGGATGGGGGTCAGCAAGGGGGTCATGGGGGACACCCAGATGGAGGTGATCGAAGAGGGCTGTGGGGCAGATGGGGACAGCCCAGATGGAGCCAGCCAGGGACAGCCCAAACAGGCGTCATTGAGGAGGATTGTGGGGGACACTGGGACACCCAGATGGGGGTGACTGAAGAGGGCTGTGGGGGACCTGGGGACAGCCTAGACGGGGTCATGGAGGAGGGTTGTAGGGGACGCGGGGACAGCCAAGATGGGGGTGATCAAGGAGGGTCGTGGGGGACACCCAGATGGAGGTGATTGAAGAGGGCTGTGGGGGACCTGGGGACAGCCCAGATGGGGTCATGGAGGAGGGTTGTAGGGTACACAGGGACAGCCCAGATGGGGGTGATCAAGAAGGGCTGTGGAGGACATGGGGACAGCCCAGATGGGGGTGATCAAGAAGGGCTGTGGAGGACATGGGGACAGCCCAGATGGGGTCACGGAAGAGGGTTGTAGGGTACAGAGGGACAGCCCATATGGGGGTCATGGAGGACATGGGGACACCCGGATGGGGGTGATCGAGGAGGGTCGTGGGGGACATGGGGACAGCCCAGATGGAGGTGATTGAAAAGAGCTGTAGGGGACACGGGGACAGCCATAAGCAGGGGTGCTAGAGGAGGTGGTGGGGGACATTTGGGAAGGGGTGGGGGGGGGAGTGGCTGGGGTCGGTGTCGGCGGCTGCCACTTACGTTGGTCCCGCGGGAGAGCTGCTTCCTCGCCTTGTCCTGTGGGCTCCCAACTGCATTTGGCTGCATTTGCCCGGGAGAGCCGAGGGGAAGCCGCGCTCCGCGCCGCCGCGGCCTCAGCTCCTGCCCATGGCAGCCCCGAGGTGGAGCTCCCGGCGGGGGGAGCGCGGCCCCGCGGGCACCGGCGGCGGCTCCGGCCGCGACGAGGGGCTGAGGGGATTGAGGGGGCAGTGAGGGCTGAGGGGGCTGAGGGGGCTGAGGGGGCTGAGGGGGCTGAGGGGGCAGTGGGGCCGCCCGCGCGTCAGCCGGCAGGGGCGGGAAACATACCGGGAACGGGGGGGACAGGTGAGGGGAACGGCAGAGGGGAAGGGAGAATGAGAGAGAAACAGAGACACAGAGGGAGAAAGAAGGGGAAGAAAGAAAGAAGAAGGGGGGGGGGGGAGAAAGAAGGAAGGAAATGGAGGGAGAAATAAAGGGGGAGAAGAAAGAGAAAAGGAGGGAGAGAGATAGAGGAAAGAAGGGGAAAGAAAGAGAGAGGAAAGAAGGGGAAGAAAGAGAGAGGAAAGGGGAAGAAAGAGAGAGGAAAGAAGGGGAAGAAAGAGAGAGGAAAGAAGGGGAAGAAAGAGAGAAGGAAAGAAGGGAAAGAAAGAGAGAGGAAAGAAGGGGAAGAAAGAGAGAGGAAAGAAGGGGAAGAAAGAGAGAAGGAAAGAAGGGGAAGAAAGAGAGAGGAAAGAAGGGGAAGAAAGAGAGAGGAAAGAAGGGGAAGAAAGAGAGAGGAAAGAAGGGGAAGAAAGAGAGAAGGAAAGAAGGGGAAGAAAGAGAGAGGAAAGAAGGGGAAGAAAGAGAGAGGAAAGAAGGGGAAGAAAGAGAGGAAAGGAGGGGAAGAAAGAGAGAAGGAAAGAAGGGGAAGAAAGAGAGAGGAAAGAAGGGGAAGAAAGAGAGAAGGAAAGAAGGGGAAGAAAGAGAGGAAAGAAGGGGAAGAAAGAGAAGAAAGAGAGAGGAAAGAAGGGGAAGAAAGAGAGAAGAAAAGAAAGGGGAAGAAAGAGAAAAGGAAAGAAAGGAGGGGAGAAGGATAGAAGGAAAGGAAGGGGGGAAGGAAAGAGGAAAGGAGGGAGAGAGAGGAAAGAACGGGAAGAAAGAGAGAGGAAAGGGGAAAAAGAGAGGGGAAAGCAAGGGGAGGAAAAAAGGAAAGAAAGGGAAGAAAAAAATGAAAGAAGGAGGAGAGAGAAGGAAGGAAGGGGGAGAAAAAGAAGGAAAGAAATGGAGGAGAAAGTAAGAAAGAAGGAAAGAAGGGGGAGAAAGGGAGGAAAGAAAGGGGAAGAAAGAGAGAAGGAAAGAAAGGAGAGAGAGAGAAAGAAAGGGGAGAAAGAGAGAAGGAAAGCAATGAGGGGAGAAAGAAAGAAGGAGGAGAAAGAAGGAAAGAAGGGAGAGAAAAAGAAGGAAAAAATGGGGGAGAAAGAAGGAAAGAAAGGAGGAGGAGGAAAGAGGAAAGGAGGGAGAGAGGAAAGAAGAGGAAGAAAGGAGGGGAGAAAGAAAAAGAAGGAAAGAAAATGGGGAAGAAAGTAAGAAAGAAGAAAGAAAGGGGGAGAAAGAGAAGGAAAGAAAGGGAGGAAAGAAGGGGGAGAAAGAGAGAAGGAAAGAAAGGTGAGAAAGAATGAAAGAAAGGAGGGGAGAAAGAGAAGGAAAGAAAGAAATGGGAAAGAAAAGGGGAGAAAAAGAAAGAAGGATAGAAAGGGGAGAAAGGAAAAGAGGGGGAAAGAGGAAAGAAGGGGAGAAGGAGAGAGGAAAAAGGGGGAAGGAAAAAAGAGGAAAGAAAGGGAGGTAAAGAGGGAAAAGAAAGGGAGGTAAAGGGGTAAAAGAAAGGGGGACAAATGTGAGAAAGAAAGGGGGATAAAGGAGGAAAGAAAGGAGCAGAGAGGGGAAAGAGGGAAATGGGAAAAGAGGAGAGGGGAGAGAGGAGAGGAAAAAAGAAGAGGGGGGAAAGAGCAAATGGAAGAGGAAAAGGGGGAAAAAAGAGGAGAGGGAAAGAGGGGGTAAGGGGAAAGGAGAGGGGAGGGAAAGAGGAAAAGAGAAGAGAAGGGGAATGAGGAAAAAGCAGAAGAGATGCAGGCAGGTGATGCCGTTCGGTGCCTCCAAAGGACGAGGAGAGCGTTGGGATCCCGCCGGGCTTCAGCTGGGAAGGCTTGGCAGGAAGCTGGAAGTTAAATGTGGAGGAGGAGGGGGAGACGGAGATGATGAAATGATATAAAGAGAAAAGGCTGAGTGTGCTGGAGGTTTTGCATCTCGAGTATAATTGGAGCGGGATCCAGCAACCCTGGAAAATGTTGGAAGAGCCGATGTAATTCGGTAGCATCATGATGCCAAAAGGAAACACGACACCCTGTCTTCCTAAAGAAACAAAAGTCTTTTTAGCTTTTATTTCCAGCTTTCTTACCTCGACACAGTAACACAGCCTATTGTATCGTTATCCCATAAGACATCTCAATGCAAACTATCTCTTAAAAAGAAAGTGGAGTTAAACAATACCAGACATTTCAATAGGCTATGCAGGAAACCCACGGGCAAATCCTCCAGCCTTACTTAGACAAAACTTCCATAAACCTAAGCAGAAATCTGGCCTGAGTTGGGAGCGTGGTACTTGGCTCTTGCTGGGTGTTACAAGAGCAGAGATTTCACATAAGACCTGACGCAAAGACCTTCACGCTGTAGGTAAGACAGAGAATAGGGACATGCAATGAATCCAGCAGAAAACAAGAGAATCATAGAACAACCAAGTTGGAAGAGACCCACCGGATCATTGAGTTCAACCATTCCTATCAAACACTAAACCATGTCCCTCAGCACCTCGTCCACCCGTCCCTTAAACACCACCAGGGAAGGTGAATCAACCACCTCCCTGGGCAGCCTCCGCCAATGCCCAGTGACCTTTTCTGTGAAAAACTTCCTCCTAATGTCCACCCTAAATCTCCCCTGGTGGAGCTGGAGGCCATTCCCTCTCATCCTGTCCCCTGTCACTTGGGAGAATAGCCCAGCTCCCTCCTCTCCACAACCTCCCCTCAGATAGTTATAGAGAGCAATGAGGTCTCCCCTCAACCTCCTCTTCTCCAGGCAAGTAAGTAAGGAGACACAAAGAAAGGTTGGGTAAGACAAGCATTTTATGTTGTTAGTGCTGAGGGTGCTCTGTTCAACTAAAAAAAGTTTTTTCTGGGTGATCCCAGTAGCTGGGAACAGACAAAAAAACAGAGCAGGGGAATTGTGAAGGAACCAAGAACAAAGCCAGCCTTTTTGGAAACATCAGAAGCCAAGTTATAGGGGGGGGAAAATTACGCTTCGGTAACACCAGAGTGTTAGTGTTTAATTTCACACTCAGATTGATTGTCAGTACTTTGAATTATTCAGAATCTATAGTCTCACTGGCTACCATGGGATTTCCTATATACTTCACTTTTTGTAAGCCAAAGTTAAAAGCTGACTGTATTTGTCCTTCCCATGTACCTTGTATTAAATAAAGTGGTGGCAAAAGGTGAAAATCATAGAATCACCAGGTTGGAAGGGACCCACTGGATCATCGAGTCCAACCATTCCCACCAATCTCTAAACCATGTCCCTCAGCACCTCATCCACCCACACCTTGAACACCTCCAGGGAAGGTGAGTCAACCCCCTCCCTTGGCAGTCTGTTCCATTACCTAATGACCCTTTCTGTGAATTTTTTTTTCCTTATGTTTAGCCTGACCCTCCCCTGATGAAGCTTGAGGCCATTCCCTCTCATCCTGTCCCTTGGGAGAAGAGCCCAGCTCCCTCCTCTCCACAACCTCCTCTCAGGTAGCTGGAGAGAGCAATGAAGTCTCCCCTCAGCCTCCTCTTCTCCAGGCTAAACACCCCCAGCTCTCTCAGTCGCTCCTTATAAGACTTGTGAAATGTATTTATTCACTGCAGAAGACACAGTGCCTGCCCAGGGAGGTACAGGACACTGCTGCAACAAAGGCTTTGTCAGCTTTTCTGCGTTAAACCACCCTCGAATGGCTTCCAACAGCTGCAGGGTTATATTTCAGTTAGACTTTGTTGATTAGCATTAAGATGGACTAAAATGCATACAATACAGATAACGGTTGGAATGGTTTGGTGCCATTCCACGAAATCTATCAATCTCTTAAACAAGATGGCTTGTATGCAGCAGGCAGTTGGGGTTTTTTAACCCTTTAGCATCAACATTAGGGTTTTTGAGACAATCCTGCCCTTGTTTCAGTGCAAATCAACAAGTACAGAAGCCACCCTGAAGAACATGGCAAGGTGGGCTGGGGATGTTACGTGCCAAGATCTTCCTTTCCAGCAGGGTTTGCACTGAGGAAAACACATTTTGAGATTCCTGTCTGCTGCACAGAGGTGTGAATAAGGTTTTGCTGATGGTGCAGAGACTTTAAACAGGATAAAGTTTAAAGATTTGCAGTGGTTGTTCAGTTCCCTCTATTCAGAGCTACAAATTTAAGTTGAGAAAGTAGGACACGTTACTCCTGCTTTACACTTGGCTCCTTATGTCCTTGTTAGAGGTCCTGCTGTGGTTTGAACCCCACCTTCAGGCCATCTGGGCTTGGTCCTTGGCTGTCCCCCTGTAAGAAGCCCAGGGACTGGTCAGATGTGGCTGCTTTTGTTCAATACGAACACCCTTCATCATTATTGAAGCTGCTGATAGAAGAAGTTAGCACCACCTAATGCCCTTGAAGAAAACAAATGAAGCAGCACAAGGAAAAGAAATTCCTTCCCCAGTGCCAGACACCAAGCTCGTGGCTCTGTTGGAAACATCCCAGCAGCCCCAAACTTGTTGCCCATCACCTTGGGTTTTAGATCAGCTCCAAAGCTCTTCTAAGCCTCGTGGCAAATATCAGTGTCAGTTTTATTCTTATGCTTGGTCTTCCAAGTGGTCTGACAGCCTGGTAAGCAGACCCTACTATGTTTAAAGCTATCAGATTACTTGTGTTTATTCCCAGAGCTATAAATAGCGCTCTGTATACTTAACGCACACCAAAAGACACAGTGGAGCTTTAAATGTGTTAGCGCTTATTGCAATGTGGTGATGCTGGAGGTACATTTCTGATGGTCAATGCCCCCAAATCCCATTTTTCCATGCCTGCCATCACCTCCTTGACCACAGCCTATCCCAGGTTTCCATTATCTCTCCAAGTAAATCCAGGGATCACTCGAAATCAGAATTAATTCTTTTGAGATATCATAGAATCATCGCTTGTCTTCATGATGTCATTACAAGCTCTTCTGTTTGTTTTCTCATTTTCCAGGTTATCCCCTCCTTGCATGATCTGACTTGCTCATCTGTCGCTGCAGATTATAGCTGCCGAGTTCCAACTACCCTTTGGGGCACGGGAGCTCTGAAACAGCTTTAAGAGGCGAGGAAAACGGTTCCTATCTGTGATTCTCCCAGAAATTCACCCAGGAATTTGAAAGAATATTTGTGAAATGGAACTGTGAGGGCTGAGTGTTGGAGCCTGAGCCTCATCTCATTGTGGTCAGGAGGAGCTTTACCTTTGACTCCAGCAGGAGCAGAAAAGGACCCACACAAGTTTCCTGGTGCTGTCCCAGAATTAGGAGTTTTTTTGGCAGAAGATCTGTACTATTGGGTTCCCTTTGGAGAGCTGCTTTTTCCCTGCACACCACGATATATGGCATTAGGCTACAAACTAAAACGTCTGGAGCTTTGTTCAGCAAAATTATGTAGAATTCTCTCTGTGAAGCCAAAAACAAAAATTTAACATGTTGTTCTGGTTAAAGAAAGTTACCGAAGTATCAACTATGATTAAAAAATACAAGAAATGGAAAGGATTACAGCATGTCTTTGACAACAACCAGCTAAAGCAGAAGGAAGTGGGAATGCTGGTCTGAATCCATTGGATATCTCTATTCCTTGTGGAATGACCAGCATCTGCCTTCTCCCTCTTCTGCTTTCTGATAGAAGAAATTCTTGAGAAGCAGCCTTTTCCAGTTTTGAATATGCCAAAAATCTGGAGACGCCTTTAAAGAGCATAGCTGATTACTTTTTAGATTAATCCTAGCTTTTCTGATTTTCTGCTAGCAAACTAAAGAGATAGTGAACATAAATCTACATTGTGAAGGAATCAGAATGGAGAGAATCTTTCTGTCTTGTGAGCCCAACATACAAAAACCTGAGGGGCTGAGAGGGAAAAGGAGAGATGCTATGGGTACTGAGGACCAAATTTAAGGGGTCCTGGCACACCGAGCAAAAAAAATGACATGATAGAAACAAAAATGACCATGTAGACTAGTGAGGTTCCTTAGGATGCTTGGTTAAAGCAAACAAGGGAATATATCCAGCCAGGAGCGAGAAAGAGAAGAGAGTCTCAGCAAACCACAAGGCAAAGTAGAGGCTCCAGACCTCAAGGCTGCAGCGGCTCCAACTGAGAAAGGTGTTTCGCTGAAGTCAAGATACTTGCAATTGTTTACAAGACCAGGTATTATCCATTTTAGAAAGTGCCATAGCAGAGACCCACCATAAAGCGCAGTAAAAACTGGTGGAGAGAGCTGAAATGGACACCTGAAGTGAAGCTTCCTGGAAGAGCAGCCTCACATCCAGCAGCTGGAGAGCTGTGACGTCTTGTTCCAGCGATGGCCCATTGGATGCCATACCAGGAATGCAGAGAAGCTTAGCCAAACACACAAGAAAATATTAAAGGAAAAGAGAAGCCTGAGAAGCAGCTATTAGGAAAGTAATAAGGGAACGGAAAATAAGAGAGCAAAAACAAATGCAACATGGGAACCATGGGAATGGCTCGCCAAACGAGAAGACACCAATTACCAAATAGGCCAGGCTGCCAAGAGAGAAGCACAGTAAATTTCCGTCTCAAAGAGGGCCGTGAGAGCAACTGGTGAAAGAAAAATCAGAGGCAGGGTTAGAGAAAATTCAGTGACTTTCAGTTTTAGTTAATCTTTATCCCATCGTTGATGGAATGTTTTGCAATCCATGCAGGAAGTGGAGACACCCACTCTTGCAGGAGGGAAGATGTGTTTGACATGATGTGTTTTCTGGGATACTCATTGAGTTGAAAATACCCTTGTAAGCAAAGTCCATAAATATAGAATCATAGAACAACCAGGTTGGAAGAGACCCACCGGATCATCAAGTCCAACCATTCCTATCAAACACTAAACCATGTCCCTCAGCACCTCGTCTACCCATCCCTTAAACCCCTCCAGGGAAAGTGAATCAGCCACCTCCCTGGGCAGCCTCTGCCACTGTCCAATGACCCTTTCTGTGAAAAAATTTTTCCTAATGTCCAGCCTGAACCTCCCCTGGTGGAGCTTGAGGCCACTCCCTTTCGTCCTGTCCCCTGTCCCTTGGGAGAAGAGCCCAGCTCCCTCCTCTCCACAACCTCCTTTCAGGTAGTTGCAGAGAGCAATGAGGTCTCCCCTCAGCCTCCTCTTCTGCAGGCTAAACACCCCCAGCTCTCTCAGCCGTTCCTCATAAGGCCTGTTCTCCAGCCCCTTCCCCAGCTTTGTTACTCAAATATGACAGTGTGTGTTCTTAGGGCCAAATTCCCACCTCTAGCAAACATGAGCTGAGAGAGAGAAAGCAAGAAAGGCCTCAGTGAGAGCATTTGATGAGCATTTCCCCACTGCAGTAGTGGCTGTGACCTCCAGCAGTCAGCAACTTCAGTGGAGTCTCCTGCACCAGGTCCCCCCAAAACCTCCTGGCCATGGCATGAGCCCTCCCCAAAGGGTCCTGGTTCTCTAGCATTCTATAAAACTTGGTCTGCCCTCCATCAGAAAAAAAGGAAGGGACCTTGAAGCCCATCCGGTTCCAGCTCTGTTGCCATGAGCAGGGACACCTCTCCCTGGACCAGGTTGCTCAAAGCCTTGAGCCTCATCCAACCAGGTCTAATTTTGCAAAGAATAAAAAAAACTGTGCTTGTCCCCAGTGGAAAAAAAAAAAAAAAAAAAACACAAAAACTAAGCAAGCTTATAGTACCCAAGGACACTTACTGAACCTCCTCAGTGGGAATCTGTAGCACTCTTTCACATTGGAAGGATGGATCAAAAACCCTGTAGAGACATCTTACAGGACATCTTTATGCAGGATAAAATCTGCAGGTGTTCCCTGAAAATCATTCTCTCTCTAAAAGAATAAAAACGGTTCCCATTCGGAGTGAAACTGTCCACACCTCTGTGGAGTTCTCAGCCCACCAGCAGAATCTCATCAGGTCTAAAAATTACCCACACATCTGGAAGAACCAGCACAGTCATCTGAGAAGTATTTCACTCCCGAGCTTTGCACTGGGCCAGTCCTTTGGAAAGCCATTCCCTTTCTTTTCTCAGTAACTCTGGGAGATGCTTCATTCCACAATCCATTAATCCTAGAAAAGTCTTTCTCGACCGTCTCCACTTCCAACCCTGGGGTTGTGCAGGTTTTCACAATCCTGCATTGCAGCAAAAAAATATGAACTCCCAGATATTCCTTTTGGCTCTGATGAGAGGTAAGCGACTGATTCTCAGTGGCTAACACCACATTAAGTCTCTGCTCTGCATGAGGACTTTTTATCATGTTAAAATTCTTAATCAAAACTTTCTCCTTAATTATAGAAGTAGAAAAATCTATGAGACTCCAGTTTCTGACCTTCAGAATGATACAGTTGCTGGAGGCAGCCACAAGAACTCCATTTTACTTGTCCAGACTTTGGAAGAGAAAGAAGTAATGTCATAAGCATAGAATCATAGAACAACCAGGTTGGAAGAGACCCATCGGATCCTTGAGTCCAACCATAATAATAATAATACAAACACTTAGGAAGCCCATCTTTGAATAGAGAAAGAAATTAATCACTGAAACAAAAATTGACCAACTTCAGGTAGTTCTCAATCAATAATAAATGATGGCTCTGATGTGTCAAAATTTGCTCCAAACTTCTACTGTTTCACTCTAGTGATTTTTAAACACACAGCATGTCTAAATCATACAGAACAATTAAATTCAACAGCACTTGTTGATGATAGTTGTCAGAACAGGAGTTTCCACACTCTGTAGGTGTTAATAATATCAATGAAAATAGAAATTGCATATTTACCTGGAGTCTTACCTCCAGTCCTGGAAACCTCAGCACAGGAAGGACATGGGGCTGTTGGAGCAAGCTCAGGAGAATTTCCAAATTAAGAATTCCAGATCAGGCATGTAAAATGGCAGGAAAAGTTTCACATAGAGAGAGGCTTTAAGTAGGTTGCTTTTTCTGAAAATACCAGACAGATGAACATGTGGAATCCAAGACCAAAATACATTGGCACTAACTTCAGTGATGATATTTTTACAATAGCAATATAATTAATTTTTGTAAATCCCTTACAGCTGTACCACCAATATAGCAGGGTATGTTTAATAGGCTATTTTCATCACCTTATTTCTGGAGATGAAATTTTCATCCTGTTCTTTAGTTATTTAAACCTCGTTAGGTCTGCGAGAGCTGTTGGTGCAGGGAAGTAAAGGTCTAGATCTTTTACTTGGCACAAAATTATTTCAGAGCAACCCTTCATGCTCCCCACTCAAGGAAAAATAAAACCCTGCTATAAACTTTGATATTTTTCTTAAAAATTATGACTACATTGAATGAAACAAGAAGGCCCTGCTCACTCCATGCCCTTGGAAAAAGTCCTTCCCCAGCTTTCCCAGAGCCCTTTTCAGTACTGGAAGCTGCTCTAAGGTCTCCACAGAACCTTCTCCTCTCCAGTCAGACAGGAAAAATGCAAATCATCATCATGCACAGCAGCAGGTAACATACCAGTCCAAATCTGTAAATAATTTAACAGACCAGTTATCAGAGAAACATTTGCCAGCACTGACAATCCTTTCCTTGTTGATGTTATGGGATTTGTTTTCCATCCTTCCCTCTGCCTCTCCAGCTCAGCTGCTTCTCTCATTTGACAGTATTCCACGAAGAAAACTCTACCACAGAGCATTTGGAAGAGGGAGTGTTTACAAAGCGTATAAATAGACTGTGCTGCATCCAGAGTAATTAGTTGTAAGCAAAGTAACAAAAAAAAAAACGCGGAGAACTTGCAAGTACACCAGATGAGCGAAAATCCAAGCTTTATTCACACGTTAGGGATGGGTTGCGTGCTGGATGCACACATGGTAAATGCTGCTGCTGCATCCTCCAAGGGCAAAAGATATGCAGTGGACTCCATTCAGACTCCATTTCAGTCATACAGCTGAAATATCAGTCGAACCAGAAGTTCATTTAGCTCAGGAACCTTAAAATACATTTCTACAACCTTATGCATGATGTGGACAAGGTCCTGAGGGGCATGGTTTAGTGTTTGATAGGAACGGTTGGACTCGATGACCTGGTGGGTCTCTTCCAACCTGGTGATTCTATGAGTCTATGTGCAAATCAGGATGTGTTTTTTGCAGACTACTCAGCAAAAACTAAGTTATTCTGAAGGATGAGCCTTAAACCCCTTAGAATTCTTCAGAACTTGGCAAGGGCAAATACAGCTTCTTGGTGATGGGGGATTAAATAGGAAGAGAAGAAAAAGCACTAACAAGGTACCTCCTGGCCACTGTGCAAGCTGCTTGTTTGCAGTGACAATCCCTGGCCCTCCTTGCCCCCTGCTGTCAGGTTTTAAAAAGTAATGCAGGACTCCATCAGAGATCTAGAATAAAATCATTTTTAGTTATTTAATACAAATATTCTTATTACAAAACACTACTGAGTGAACATGCAACCCAGTCACGTCATTCAGAGGCTGAAGCATCCCACGGCTAACTCGAAGAAACTATGACAACATTGAAAAAAAGCATTTTCCCCTCATCCCATTGCCAGGAGGACACCTTTATTCCTGGCTTTCCCCAGCCAACACATTTCAATTGGATGAGCCAACTGGATGACAGCTTCTCAAGATGCTCTCACAGTGCTAGAAGCAGCACTCTCCATTCACCATTTCTCATGACAGATCCTACAATAGCTTTTATCCTGCCCTTCTAAAGTACAGTTTGTTTGGATTTTTTTCTTTCCTTCTTTCCGAGGTGTTCTGACTTTTGTTAAGTTACTTCTGTGTGGTTTCTTGACAGCAGAGTTTAGCTCAGGAAATCTTGTAGCCAGTTCTATGAAAATGTTGGGCAGCAGGTAATGATGGCCCAAACCAAGGGGTTATTTTGGTCTGCTTAGCTTTCGCATCTCTTCAGTTTTATTATAGTTTGCAATCCTGAATGTCCTGCAGTAGCAATTCAGCATGAGAATGGAACAGCAAATCACTTACAAGTCTTCCACCAGACAACTTGTATTGTCTGGATGCTGTTTTAAATGGAAAGGGTTTTTTTTTTCCCTTCAAGCTGCACCAATTTCCATGATGATAGTCAAGATTCAGAGTACAGAGAAAGCAGAATCAGACCTGCTGAATTCCCTAGCAGTTTGGGGGATGGGTTTTTCAGCTCAGGTAGTAAGAAAGAACAAAGACTACTTACTCAGGAGCACTTCTTGAGGAACGGTTGAGAGAGTTGGGGGTGTTTAGCCTGCAGAAGAGGAGGCTGAGGGGAGACCTCATTGCTCTCTATAACTACCTGAAAGGAGGTTATAGAGAGGAGGGAGCTGGGCTCTTCTCCCAAGGGACAGGGGACAGAATGAGA
The DNA here is from genome assembly GCA_033558105.1 of Coccyzus lansbergi. Taxonomy (NCBI): domain Eukaryota; kingdom Metazoa; phylum Chordata; class Aves; order Cuculiformes; family Coccyzidae; genus Coccyzus; species Coccyzus lansbergi. The sequence continues at coordinate 119,670 of JAUMJK010000696.1, forward strand.
GGGAATGGCCTCAAGCTCTGCCAGAGGAGATTTAGGCTGGACATTAGGAAAAAGTTTTTCACAGAAAGGGTCATTGGGCACTGGCAGAGGCTGCCCAGGGAGAGTGTTCATTCACCTTCCCTGGAGGGGTTTAAGGGACGGGTGGATGAGGTGCTGAGGGACATGGTTTAGTCTTTGATAGGAATGGTTGGACTCGATGATCTGGTGAGTCTCTTCCAACCTGGTTATTCTATGGTTCTTCCACCAACAAGCAACACCAGCAAGAAAAAGCAAAGAAAGTACTGTCATTCTTTACAACACATTTGTAAATGAAAGATTCTCTGCATCTGGGATTTGCATTCAGGCTGCAGGTACTTATCTGCTAGGATATTACATCCCTAATAGAAGGGTAATAAATGATCCAACAAAACCAGCTGACATCTATAGAGCATATTAAATATCAATGTCCATCTTGGGACTTGGACAGAAGTGAATTGGTGGCAAAGCAACGGAACCATCTCCTGGAATGTTACATAGTAAGAAACACCAGAAAGCATCCTGCATAGATTACTTTTCCATTTCTCTCCCTGATTCAACAACCTTTTTAAATGAATGAATGCATCTTCTTGATGACTTTACCAGCCTTGTTTTAGAAAAGGAAACGGAAGAGACTGCGGTTGATGCATCAAAAAAAAAAAAAAAAAAAAAAGGAGAAAGTTTGTAAGCTTTGTCATGTTTCCTCTTCATTCCAAGATAGGACTGAATGATGACTTCCTTGAAGGAAAATAGGAACAGTCTGGGGCTAGTAATCCCAAGCCCCTGAAGGAGCAGGAACACCTTTAACTCAATCAGGTTGCTCAGAGCCCCATCCAACCTGATCATGAATGTTGCCAGAGATGAGGCTTCCACTGCCTCCACTCCTCATTTTAAAAAAATTCTTCTTTATATTCAGTCTAAATCTCCCCTCTGTTGGTTTAAAGGGCTAGATATGATAGGAAACAAGGAATTTCTACTGCCTTGTGATTTTGGGGGGTCGTTCTCTCCTTTTTTCTCTCTCTCAAGGCCAGGATAATAAGCAAGAGGTCTCCTTCCCTGTTACAAACGAGACTTCCACGAGGAGGAAATCTGAGCAACCCAAAGAGGGAGGGTGGAGGGGGTTCCCATGACCATAACTCATAAAAGCACCACTGCACACAGACAGTGGGATTCTGATGGGTTTCCCATTTCTGCCGGTCCCCCAGCATTGCTTTAGCAGAGAACACCATTATTTATGCTTCAAACTCCCTTTTGCATTCACGTAAAGCAACCTTACCATAAGGAAGAATCAGCCCCAGATGTCTTTACAGGAAATACTACATGGGAAAAATGCACAGCCCTGCAAATATAGAAACATTTCCCCTCTCCGTCCATTTTCAAACCCGAAATTTTCTTTAGGCACATAAAGACACATGTAATTAAGGACATGGAGCTGGCTGTAGAGATGCAAATTTGTAGCCCTGCTCTAAATCAGGCCCTTGAAACAGAAGTGGTGAGACAGACCACTAATCAAGGAAAAAAACATTTATAGAAGGACAGAAGGAGCAGGAACAGTGTGTCTGCCCATGGATCAAACACTTGCCTTGCACCTGCAATGGGCCCCATTACAGAAGAGAGATGCTCGCCTGCCTCCAGCATCACCACAGTTCAATGGTTGGAAACAAGAAAGAAACTTTTTACATTTGGATATCATGATAACTGCTCGTGGCTTGTTGAAAAGTCATATCCATAGCTTCCCAGGGTCCTGCAGACAGCGGGGAGGACACAGACAGGGTCTAGGCTTGGGCATAAGGATTAATGAGTTCATAGAGAAAGGGTCATTGGGCACTGGCAGAGGCTGCCCAAGAAGGGGGTTGATTCACCTTCCCTGGACAGATTTAAGGTGCAGGTGGACAAGGTGCTGAGGGACATGGTTTAGAGATTGGTGGGAATGGTTGGACTTGACGATCTGGTGGGTCACACTCTCTCCTAATAAAATCTGCAGAAAAAAGAAATAGGAGAGAGGAACTAAATAAGGACTTTAACCCCCCCCCCCATCCACACATATGCATTATCAGCTACATTCAACCAGCCATCAGAGAGGGCAGGATGAAGCACATCCATTCCTCCACAAAAAGACAAAACACACCCCAACATCACCCTATAAAGAATAACTTTTTAACTTTGTTGAAACAGATTGACCCTCCTGAGCGTGACACTCCAGCCACATGTAACAACAGCCTGACTTACACATCACTCCTTACAGAGATGCTCAAAATAGCCACCTAGGACCAGCACTCACACAGCTGAGGAGCAGCAGCTCGGCAGAGGAACATCTCAACAGCCTCCTCCCCACAAACAGAAAGAGCTGCCTGCTTCCAGGAGGGTATATGAGGCAACCAGCTGATTAATTGCCATTAGAGACAACACGTCTCAGTTGGAACTTTACCCAGGTCTTCTGCTGAGGCTGCTTCTCGCACAAAGGGCCGTCACGTATTTAATCATCAGTCTGTATTTTATGTCTTACTCCTAGTTGTGTTAGTTGCATTCTTGAATGAATGAAAGAATGAATCCAGAGTGTGAACACTCTCAATCTGTACACAAAATGCTTTCTTTTTCATGTTTGTTTGCATGTCTCAAATATATTACATGTCCCCACGGTTCTCACACAAGTGTGAGGCTTTAAATTGTGTCCACGTGTGCTTTCATAGAATCATAGAATCACCAGGTTGGAAAAGACCCACCGGATCCTCAAGTCCAACCATTCCTATCAAATATCATTTCTGGGCATTGGAAACTACTCTCTGCTTTCAGTGGTCAGGAGCAAGAGGTGTCCCACCAAAAGCCATTGCAGAATAAACAGAGTAGTTTACTGAGAGCTTTACTGCTTTTAAGGAAATTTCTGAAGCTGGTGCTGACCCAGGAAGCCTTTATTAATGGCCTATGGGTTTTTAGTTAATAAAATTATGGTAAGTCAAAGTTGATCTTGATTAATGTATTGGTATGGAAACGATCTAGTTCGAAGGATGATTAATCCACTCCAGTGTGATAAATGATATGCAAGGGTAATTAATTCCAGATTGCGAGAGCCAAGAAATTCAGTTTCTGAACGGCAGCAGTAGGAGAAGTCAGGATGCCTGATCACATCTCCTGTGCCCCACTAGAATCCTTATAGAATCATAGAAGCACCTGGTTGGAAGAGACCCACAGGATCATCGAGTCCAACCGTTCCTAGCAAACACTAAACCATGTCCCTCACTGCCTTGTATCTATCATAAAAGAAAATAAACTCATTCTCAGAGCAACTTGACAGCACAGTTAAACATTGTACCTAAAACTATCCCTCCCACATCCTACCATCCATCCAAACTAAACTGCTTGGGCAGCTCGGAAGGATTTCTGTAATCTATATGCTCTTTTACACAGTTTTGCAAGTGTGTATGAGTCTTCCTGCTGATCTCCTGTTGAAAGCGTTCCATTTATAGCGTCCCAGAGCAAAGCAGATGTTAAATCTGGAATCAAACCTTGGATGTACCTTTAAACACTTCATCTGTTTCTTTGATGTCGCTTGTTATGCTTTGGGAAGTGAAGGCTGACGTGCAGAATGAAGTGTGACATCCAATGCTGCAAATCATTATTTATTCAGGAGGTGATCGTTATAGTAAAACACACTTTTCCCCTATTTATGGAAATGATACCGTGGGACTGAACTTTAAGATTTTAAAATAGAAGTTGCAGCCAGAAAGGAAAACTTTGGAAAATTAGGATAGTACTAAATACATTAGGAGATCTGTAAAGAATATATAGAGTGAGACAAGTTGTTGTTACAGTCTTCCTTTAAGGTTTGGGCTACTTGTGCTAGTGGCAAACAGAAAAAATTAGCATCATAGAATAATTTCTGAGTCCACACAGAGGTCTTCTTGGCATGATTGTTGTCTTTCCAGTACTCAATTGGCCAAATTACACCTCTGAAATGTGCCATTTGTGGGGGAAAAAAGTGAAATGGCTACTCAAAACAAAGCCTTCACTGTAGAGCTGTATAAACTCTGGGAAGTCCATCAGTGGAGTTTCTGAAACTTCCATAGTGAATGTAAATAACTAAATGTGAAGTGAAGATGGAGTAGAAATGAGGGAGAAGCTTTGGGGCTAAATTACATCCTCACTTGGACAGCTGCAGTGAAGAGAAAAGCCATGCACTGGAGTCTGGTATGAGCAAAGGTGTTTGTAAGCTAACTCTGATCCAAAATAGGCTTTAGAAACGTATTAAAAATTGCATTTGTTCCTGTCATCATAGAATTGTATCGATTAGCAAATAATCATCAAATATGACAACCCATAAAGTATATTGTTTATCTCTACAACATAACCTGGAAGAAAAAAGGTTTGCTTCTAAACCACTGACTGTGATTCGAGGGGTTATTGGTGTGCTTCAAGCTAAGAACACGTAAATGACTACTAGACTATGGGTGAAATCCACTGCAGCTAATTCCTCTGCAGTTCAAATGTCACCTCTGCTACAAGACCTGAGGGACATGGTTTAGTGTTTGATAAGAATGGTTGGACTCAATGATCCGATGGGTCCCTTCCAACCTGGTTGTTCTATGATTCTATGATTCTAAGACAATGTCAGAAAGTCCCTAACCAGTGGATGCAAACACTGATGTCCTCACCATGTTCTATGTGGCTCATAGAGCATTGAATTGAACATGGTGAGAAATCCAGAAACAAACTAGAAGTAAAGCCTCACACAGAATCAGAAAAGGTTGTCTGCACTCTGCAAAATGACTTGCTCAAAGACTCAAAAGCTCCTAGATTGGGCTCTTCCTTCAAGAATTGCCTCTACAGAAAAAAACACGTTGGTATAAAAATGTTTGCGTTTAGCTGCATATTTTCTCAGGTAGAGAGAGGAGACCTTGGTGGAGGAAAAGCCGATGCCCTAAGGACAACCTGAAATGCCAGCTTGGCATGTTTTTGCTGCAAAACCACCTTTAACTTTTATAAACTGGCACGATGGTAAAATTGAGGCTGTTAAAAACACATGGTTTTCTTGGGTAGTTTATAATTGACAGTGGCATTTAGTGGGTGGAGTTGTAAATTAGTGAGTGGATTCCTGCCTCTGTTGCTCTGCAAAGGGGAGTCTCTGCTAAGAATAGGAATGTGGTCACGGTGATAATGAACAAGGGCTCCGAGTGCCTCAAACACTGATGGGAGATCAGGAGAGGGCTGTGCAACAGCTGCTCTAGAAATTAGATGCTATCAAAATTTTTTCTTGAAAGATGGATGTGGTTGGAAAGCAGGCAAAGCTTAACCAACACGCCCTGGTTTCAATTTTTAGTAGGAGCACAGGAAGGGAGAGTAGTATATGAAATATTTACGTTGATAAATTGGAAGGTAGAGTTCTACGGTCAACAAAATGCTGTGTTTATTCTGCAGTAAGAGGGAGAACGACCACAGCAGGGTCTCTATACATAAAACCATCCTTTTCACTATCACTTTTAAATTAAGGTAGATTTAGATGAGATCTTACACAGAACTGTTTTGCTATGAGGGTGAGGAGGACCTGGCCCATGCTACCCAGAGCAGGGGTGGCTGCCCCATCCCTGGAGGAGTTCGAGGCCAGGCTGGATGGGGCTTGGAGCCCCTGATCCAGTGGGAGGTGTCCCTGCCCAGGGCAGAGAGTGGGACTGGGTGGGCTTTAAGCCCATAGGACAGCAGGTATCTTTAAAACCAGTTACTCTCTCAATCAGAACTGGGGTTTGTATTACCCTGAATTTCTACAGTAGCAGAAATAATGACCTGTACATTTTCTCATTATTAAAAAAATATGCAAATCACTCCACAACCAGTCCCTGGGTGTTCTCTTCCCTCATGGGAACTGAAAGGCAGTCTGGGATCATTTGCATTTACTACGGACTAGAAGGATAAGCATAAGATTTCACAGCACAGGATCCAACACACGGTAAATTCAGACTCATTTTTACAGCTTTGTTACGTACCTGTCGCCACTGTCCTGCCATCTGCTCTTTCCCTTCGATCCCATCAATAACACAATCAGTAAAAACAGGTAACTTTTCCATACATGACCTGTGGGACACACAATAATGACTGACCCACCTTTCCCTGCCCACACCAGCACTCAATCCTGCAAAATATCACAAGGCCTCGACAGTCTTGTCTGTAACAAGAGTCAGAGCCAAATCCAGAGAAGTTTCTTTATTACTAGATGAACTTAATTATCTAATTCAGCCAAACATCGTCATGTATGAAGCTTTCAAAAACAGCATGTAATTCTGGATGCTCTGGTTCTTGTTTTCTGCCTTCTGCAGGCTGTTCTCCAGCTCCTTCAAATGTATTTCACGGCGCTTTTCATTCTAGAGAAAACGAGAAATGCAAAGCGACTTAGAAATAAATTACAAATCCATCCAGATGATAATGTAAGGGAAGTGGCACCTACTTTTTATAAGCCTTATTTACCTGTCAAAGTTCTCAGAGGTTCCGCAAAACTGAAGGTTCCCAAAATGGCCTCAAACTATTGAGGCGTTATTGGTGTTCTGGCAGGATCAAACTGAACATTTTCAGGCTTATGGTCCAAAAAAAAGAGCTGGGAACATAACCAACTGTCTGGATTCTTATAATGAAAGATTCCTAGCATCTTAAATCGATTATGGCCTCCATAATAGACGCTGATTTTCAAGGAAACATCTGTAACTGGTCTCTGATGCAAGATAATTTTTGATGCCTGTAGTTCCTTATTTACAAACGATGATTAAGAGGAATATTACCTGCTCAGACCATACCTGATAAACAGCACATATCATTTGTTGTATAAATGCTATAAATATTCAAGTGTTTCCTTTTATATCTATTACAGATTCCAGATGCCAGCGGATTAAAAGGCATCAATTTTTTTTAAAAAAAGATGGTGTTACAGTTGTCAGGTTTAAATCCAGCTTTCAGAAATAATCAATCTAAAATGAAAAACTGAAAAAGTCACCTTCAGAATTCTGTTTTGTTTCCAGTTTCACTACAGCATGAGTAAGACCATTTTAGCATTTTGCACATTCTCAGTTATAAGTAAATGTAATAGGAATAAAAAGCAATTTATTTAGGACAATTCTTCTCTCAGACATATAAATCTTCCACATTTGTATTTTCAGTTGTGAGGTTTTCTGGGACAAAAGACAAGAAAATGGTCTTTATTTTCTGTTTTACTTTAAGATGCTGTGAAATTCCTTCGAAAATTATAAATGAAGAATGAAAAAGTAGAACAAAACACTGACTGATGTCCAATTTTGATTTAAGAGCATTTGTGTCTTTGGGTAAAGTTAAGTTACATTTGATTATTAAGTTACACTTGATTATTAAGTTACACTTGATACAGACAAAAGTGAATATTGTATTCAAAACCGCATCTTTGTCTTATTTAAATCTTGAATGCAGTTTGTATTCGAGCTGTCTTGCTTCATTTCCTGGTATTGCCTTTCTGGGAGAGCTGGACTGAACAAGAGCTGTAAACTCACGATTATTTCAGTGATTGAGTTAGACTGGGCATCTGTTAAGTCTATTTGAAATGTCAATATACAAGGTGTTTCGTCACGTTAAATTTCACTCCAAGGACGTTGAGGGGCTGGAGCGTGTCCAGAGAAGGGCAATGAAGCTGGGGAAGGAGCTGGAGAACAAGAGTTACGAGCGGCTGAGGGAACTGGGGTTGTTTAGCCTGGAGAAGAGGAGGCTGAGGGGAGACCTCATCACTGTCTGCAAATCCCTGAAAGGGGGTTGCTGGGTGCTGGGCTCAGGGATCTGCTTTAGTAGTCGACAGATAAGTTGTACTCAAAGATCTTTTCCAACCCAACCATTCTGATTCTATGACTTTGCTGTTCCCTGAAGTGTGTAGCGACTGCATAGCGTGTTTTCAGGAAAAGGAACTTTGACTGCAAACAGTGATATGGTAAGAAATTTCTGAAGCCACAAACAACATGACTTACTCACATGGTAAAATACACAGAGGAGTTGTTTTTTCTCTTCTTGCCTCTCTTGCACTTCAGTTTCAAGAACCAGCAATTTTGTCTGACGGGCTCGCTCTTTGAGTGACATTTTTTCTAGTTCTTCAGCTACCTACAAGAGCAATGAGAAAGGAATAATTTTATCTTTACTTTCACTTGAAGCACAAAGCAAATTATTTTCTTATACTTAGCATTAGCAGCCTTATTTCCTCTTTGACATCGAACACATCTAATTTACCATGCATAGAAATTAAACAAACCTGGGAAATAGTCTGGTTAAATTTGAAAGAAGTTTCAATTTAGAAAAAAAAGTAATGTTATTGGGAGGGAGACACTTCTGTAACTCATTTGTAAGTTAAGCCAAACTTGTTATTTTTTGAAACCTACATCAATATCATAGAATCATAAAATCACAGAACAACCAGGTTGGAAGGGACCCATCGGATCTTCTAGTCCAACCATAATATCCTCACATAGTATTGAGAACACTCACATTACTTTGATTAATTTGAGACAGATATTACAACTTCATACATATTTTCTGATTATACTACAATTCACTAAAATCTAAATTGCTACATTTCCAATTCCACTGGTTTTACTGTTTGCATCCTTTCTACAAATGACAAATCTCTGCTTAATATTGAAAGCGTGCAAAGCCTTCCTCTAAAGTGAGGAGGACTTCAATATCAAAGATCTCGTGGGCTGCCTACACCGAAGAAAATAAGAAAAGGTAAGAGTAAAGTTTTGTTCAGAAGCTTTTCGCTGTATGTGTGGCATTTAATATTAGGGGGGTTAAAGCATTTTGATTTGTCACCCAAAAAATGATAGGGAAGCGTTGCTCCACTGAATTTAGTACTTAGTTTCAAGAGGATCTGAATTCCACAAAGAAGTTCAATTGTGCAACCCATAAACTTGCAAAAATTCACGCAGTTAACTTTTTATCATTGCTCCCTACATGCAAAGCAATCTTGTCTCATCTTTTCTTATCAAGTGCCTTTGGTTTTAGTGCTATTTTGAAACAGAAAATGGCAAAGAAGACTACATCATCAATACCATTTTTCTCCCTTCTTCCAAAGCACATTCCAGTTGTCTGGTTAATCCATTATATTCTGCAATCTTCTCTTCAAGCTGCAATTTACTGCACTGAAGACTCTTATCTTCTTTTCTGAGCTGACAAGCGAGTTCTTCATTTTGCAATTCCATCTTTTCCAGTTGTCTAGATGCAAAACACATTAACACGTTACAACTCAAACAAACAATTTGATAGGAATGGTTGGACACAATGATCCGGTGGGTCTCTTCCAACCTGGTGATTCTATGATTCTAACTCGTTGCACCAGACACACGGAGGAATTAATTGTAGATTTTTTTAAGCTACCTTTTCAGATCTTCATATTTCTTCTGAATGTTCTGGTTTTCCTCTTCTACAGAATGACCATCCAGAGAAGTTCCACTGTCTTTATCCTGTGAAAATGGTGATTCCTTCTCAGTTGAAGAGACCTGTGTGAAGGATATTGGAAAGCAAAGTAAGCTTGTCTATTATAATCCAATCAGTTTAAGTATGTTTCAGGTTAACAATATACTATATTCAAGTAAACATTGTCTTGTACTTAATACAAATCCAATACAGCTGAAGTAGCAGACTAAAGCTTTAACGGAGCACTTTAAGGTTGCAAACATGCCATCTAACAGAGTGAAGTCCTACCAAAACCCACATGGTGCCCCCTCAGCCTTGTCTATGTGGAGTTGGCCAGCTCTACCTCCTGTCCATTTTGACTCTTAATGCTTTAGACTCCAGCAAAATAAGTTCCCTCATGCTAGAATTACAAGAAGCATAAAACCAATGCTGCAGCTATATGCAGTTATCACAGAAAAGCAGAGTAGCACTGGCAAAGGATTTCAGAAAGCAGTGAGTAACATAGAATCACAGAACAACCAGGTTGGAAGAGACCCACCGGATCATTGAGTCCAACCTTTCCTATCAAACTCTAAACCATGTCCCTCAGGACCTCATCTACCCGTCCCTTAAACACCTCCAGGGAAGGTGAATCAACCACCTCCCTGGGCAGCCTCTGCCAGTGCCCAATGACACTTTCTGTGAAAAACTTCCTCCTAATGTCCAGCCTGAACCTTCCCTGGTGGAGTTTGAGGCCATTCCCTCTTGTCCTGTCCCCTGTCCCTTGGGAGAAGAGCCCAGCTCCCTCCTCTCCACAACCTCCTTTCAGGTAGTTGTAGAGAGCAATGAGGTCTCTTCTAAGCCTCCTCTTCTCCAAAACAAGCAAAACAAACAGATTCTTAAGAGGAGAAACATCAGTAGCAGAGGCTGAAGAAAAACAGAAGATAACCTGCCTTCCCCTGCCCAGCATCCAGATGGACCTGTTTTCTTTTAAATTCCATAACAATAACAATGAGATAATTGGTCTTGTTGCCATCCACCACCAGCAGATCAGTACTGAGCAGCCACATCACCAGCCTGCCAGCACCTTTATTTAAGGGGCAACCTCGACCGTTCACTGGGCTACCAAAAGCTGCTCCATCCAGTCATTGGGGCTAATTCGGCTGGTTTTGTTATGTGAATTACAGGCAGAATGGTAGAATCAACCACCTCCAGCAGAGGGGTTAAAAACTAATGCCCTGGTCCAGCTGAACCCAGGAAAGGGTTTTTCTGCACATGGTCCAGTCACTTGCAAATGAATCTTCCTAAATTCTGATCATATGATCAAGGATTAGAATCTCTTAAAGAACGTTAAAACCAAAGTTAATGTGGAATCCAATTATTCCACTAAATACAAATAATTTAGGAATGGTTAGACTTGATGATCTGGTAGGTCTCTTCCAACCTGGTGATTCTATGATTCAATAACTATACTTGTACATCTATTTCCAAGGGGGAATTCTGCGACACATCAAGACAGAAGTATTCAAGAAGATCAAGAATACACTCATTTTAAAGATACAGAATCCAAAAGTCACCGGTTTTGTCACATACTGAATTCATGTAAATCCAGGTGGCAACAGTTTTATCTGCATTATGCTGTTTCTACAGGAGGAATTAATGATTTATGAAGCAAATAAAGCAAACCGCACAGCTGTCATACACTAATATAAAGAAAAAAATATTCCAAAGACTTTCTTCCACATAATTTTCTCATTTATCTTTAAAAATCAGCATATTCCAAGCACCTGAACCTGCAGGTCCCTCAGGGCTTTGCATTTCCGCGCATGGATCCTTTCCCAGGATATAAGCTTTTCCTGACAGCCTTGCTGCTTTTCCTCGGCTGCTCTCAGCAAGTCACAAACATGTTCTAACTCCTTCAACTCTGCCTCTGTTTTGCCCCTCACCTGCACAGCAGCATCGCAGGAGAAAAAATGTGAAGTGCAAGCACATAAATTAATTGTTTTAATACTTAGTGGCGTTCCATGTAAGCAATAAATCTATTCTGGGAGATGCCACACGGACACACTAAGCTCAGTGGTAAATTTCTCACCACACAACTATTCAGAGAATCATAGAACAACCAGGTTGGAAGAGACCCACCGGATCATCGAGTCCAACCATTCCTATCAAACATTAAACCATGTCCCTCAGGACCTCATCTACCTGTGCCTTAAACACCTCCAGGAAAGGTGAATCAACCACCTCCCTGGGCAGCCTATTCCAATGCCCAATGACCCTTTCCGTGAAAAACTTCCTCCTAATCTCTAGCCTAAATATCCCCTGGTGGAGCTTGAGGCCATTCCCTCTTGTCCTGTTCCCTGTCACTTGGGAGAAGAGCCCAGCTCCCTCCCCTCCACAACCTCCTTTCAGGGAGCTGGAGAGAGTAATGAGGTCTCCTCTCAGCCTCCTCTTCTCCAGGCTAAACAACCCCAGCTCTCTCAGCCGTTCCTCATAAGGTCTGTTCTCCAGACCCCTCACCAGCCTCGTTGCTCTTCTCTGGACTTGCTCCAGAGCTTCAACATCCTTCTTGTGGTGAGGGGCCCACAACTGAACTGAACTATTGCAGCATTCAAGAACTTAGCAGCACCTAATGCTACGTAAAAGCACACAAAGTGCTGTGAAAATATCATTTATGGGCTCGGAAAATATTTTTTCTCTGTTCTACAACTCAACCATGGAATCACAGAATGGTTTGGGTTGGAAGGGATCTTAAAGCCCACTGAGTTCCAACTCCGTGTCATAGGCAGTGACACCTCCCACAGGATCAGGATGATAATGGAAAAATAAAGTTAGAATGAAATAAAATGAGCATCTAAGACATTTCTCTGAGGACTAATTCTGTTCTCCAAAACAGAACACTAAAGCAAAATCTGTCCCTGCCTCTGCTTTATGACTTAAAAGAGCGTGTATTTTGATGAATCATGAAAATGAGGAAAGTGATTTTTCTACCAATTTTGTGTTGTTTTCTGATGCTTATAACTGTGCTGACTGTGCTACAGTGTGCAGCTCCATCTGCTGAAAAACTCAAAACTCACCTCTGTGCAGATTCTCTGCTTTAACTGCTAGTTTAAACAAACAAAGCAGTTGTAGGGTTTGCTTCCCTACACAACTTTCACAGCTGTTCTGTTCAGAGATCCACTTTTAAAGTCATCGACTATAAAAACACATTTTAGAAGTGATAAAAAAATTTATTGTACTCTAATATAGCAGCTGAACTCCTTAATCATTGCTGCAGGAACCATTTCTCACCTGTTTGCAGTTGTGGAGTATCCAAAACCCCAGCAGGTTGCAAATCAGAGTAAATCACTCCATGAATGTTAAAACAATTTCATAGATTAGAAAAAAAAATAAAGAAAAAAGAGACAGCGCTTTGTGACTTCTAATACATGGATCACATTCCTGCAGGAAAGATCAGAGTTGTGTGGAATCGTGTTCCATCACTGCAAAACTTACTGTATCTACCTCTAAGCATTTGTTTTCTGTTCTTTTGTTTCCATTGAAGATCATTTCATATCTTGCTTTCAATTCTTCCACTGTTGTTTGTAATTTCTGCACCTAAAACAACAGATATTTTTCACCTACATTTGCAAAGTGTTTCTTTCAACAATAGAAAAGGTACAATCAGGAGTGTGAAGCATAAAGGAAAAGATCTGATTCTGAATAAAATCGCAATATTTGTCATTATTAAGTTATTAATTTTCTTTACCCTGCCCAATGCAGCAAATCTAAAAGGGTAACCAGGTACAGGGCACTGTGCTATCAACACTTCATTTTGAGTAATGGAGAACGAGCTTCATTCGTGCTGCAGAAGCAGCCAGCACGGCTCACGTTTCTCTCCAGAGATAATGAGAATCACTCGTAGCTCGCATAGAGCAAGGGAATTTCATCCCACTCACTTAAGTCCAGCTGCTCCCTGGATCTACATCTCCCATCTTAAACCTGGCAACAACTTTGACTGCAGTGATGTATTCCAAAGACAATGCAAACTGGTTGTGCTTAGATTTTGTATTGCATCATATCATAGAATCATAGAACAACCAGGTTGGAAGAGATCCACTGGATCATCGAGTCCAACCATTCCTATCAAACACTAAACTATGTCCCTCAGCATCTCATCCACACATGCCTTAAACACCTCCAGGGAAGGTGACTCAATCTCAATCCCCTCCCTGGGCAGCCTCTGCCAGTGCTCAGTGACCCTTCCTGTGACAAACTTTTTCCTGTTATCCAGCCTAAACCTCCCCTGGTGGAGCTTGAGGCCATTCCCTCTTGTCCTTTCCCCTGTCACTTGGGAGAAGAGGCCATCACCCTCCTCTCCACAACCTCCTTTCAGGTAGTTGCAGAGAGCGATGAGGTCTCCCCTCAGCCTCCTCTTCTCCAGAGTAAACACCCCCAGCTCTCTCAGACGCTCCCCATAAGGCCTGTTCTCCAGCCCCTTCACCAGCTTCGTTGCTCTTCTCTGGACTCGCTCCAGAGCCTCAGATTAGACGTAGCAGCAATAGTGTGGAGGCAGCTCTTGGATATGTTTTTTTTAACAGCACTCTCCTCTATCCTCCTCAATCTTACGACAGCATTACAATCACCATAACAACAAATCTGTCTTGTTACAAACACCACCTGTATGTTTTCCTCCACATTGCTTACAAATCTAAAAACCATACCTGGACATTGCAAATATACTACTTGCCTCATTTCTATACTCTTCAACAAGGGTTTCCTGCACCTTTGTCTTTTCTCGCAGATTTAGCAGCTCATTTTCAACAGAAAGAGTGCTGTCCTCCAATGTAGCAAGGGAAGTCTTGATTAAAACATGGAAAACAAAAGTATTGTTGAAGTGTTATTAAAATAACACAATCTACAATGTGAACTAACAAGTGATCCGCAGGTATTACAAAGTAATACAATTATTTATCCTGTTATACAGAACTGACAGCCTGCAGCTCATTTGTCAGCTCATGAAAATATTTACTTTGGAGGATAAACACAACACAAAACCTCCAAACCCTTTAAAAACTGAAATTAGAATCACAGAATCATAGAACAACCAGGTTGGAAGAGACCCACTGGATCACTGAGTCCAACCAATTAATAATTGAACTAAAATGTATTTCTTTACTTTGAAAGTACAAACAGAAAGAACAATTTCTAGTGAAGCAATTTTGAAGCTACTGACAGTGAAATAAATGGCATCCTAATTAAGCACATAGATAATTAGGCAAGCCTGCTCTTAACTTTGCCATAGTCAGTGACTCAAATTTTCAATGTTTTGCTTTCACTTACTTGAAAAAGCAGCAAAAATTTATTCTAAAGGTTTGAGATCTCTAGATAGAAGGTCAAAAGGGGAATTAATGGGGTTACTTTATTACTGTATCACAAACGCAGAGCCGTTCAACAATGATTTATAATAATCTCACCTTTAATTCTTCATTTTCAAGGCAAATCTTTTCGTTTTCAGAGTTAACAGAATTTAACTTTCCAAGAATTTCCTCCACTGAGTTTCCTCTCCCTTCCTCCTTTCTTTTCAAGTCCTCCAAAAGGCTTGTGACCTGCCTGGTTAGATAGGGAAGAACTTCTGTATAACATACAATGCTTCCAAAAACCTTCGCTATTCAAATTCAATTGTACCTTAGCATATATGCTTTCATTCTTCCTATTTTATTAAATAAAAGGGAAAATGCATTTAGGATCCCAAGATCCCAGGGTCAGATATTAGTGGAAATGAAAAAAAATTTGCCTTTACTAGTCTGAAGTAGAGAATAGAAACCTAAGAACTTGTTTCCAGTACAAGGGTTAACAGTCCAGCTGTTGAATCAGTTGCTAAATAAGGGGTTCTGAGGAAGCAGCAAAGTAGCTGCTAGCAAGTTCAGGCTAATCAGAAGGATACAGGGGAAAGAATATGTTCCTTAGTTCTACAAGGGGATGAAGCTTAAAGGCAGTTGTGAAACGCAGCAGAGAGAAGGCTAGAAATCTTCAATTTGTTCCCAATAACTAAATTCTGCTCAGAATTTCAAAATACGAACACGCGAACATGTTTGCATTGTCAACACCGAGTACTCCACTACTAAATATCAACACAAAACAAGCAGATCAACAGTTTAACTTACTCCTTGAGGTCTTCTCTCTGAATTTCTAACATGGTCTTTCCTTCAACCATTCTGTTGTGCTGGCTTTTCCAGCCATCGGAAGCTGACTGTATCTCGGATAGAGTGACCTCCTGGAGGATACAGGAATTACAAATCATATAACAAAGGGATGGAACTGAAGAAAACCATCTAGTTCTACACATTTTTCAAAAAAACAAAAGCTGTTTAATCTAAGATGAATGTATTGGATCATTAAGATATTCACTACATTTTAACAAACCAAATGCAGTAACAGTTCACATGTTTTCCTTAACCAAGGAGCAAAATACCAAGAGATACAAACCCAGCATGACCAACTTTCATATTTTCCACAGGTGAAAGTCTCCCAACTGTTCAATTCAAACCACTACATTGCTCCCAGCGCAGTCACTTACACGTTCTCTGATGTTGGAGGTTAAATTTTCCACAGCTGCTTCAAAATGCAGAGCTCTTTGTTTCTGGAACCTGATTGCTTTTTTCAGAGCAGTCTTCTCTTCTTCACTTGTTTCCCTCAAGGCCAACATCTGGTGCTTGAATTCACGAACCTGAAGTTTCCACTCGGCTATCTTCCTTTCTAGAGTCTGCAGCATAATTGAACAACTCTTCAAATTCTACACCTTAGAGTTCATTTTGTGACATAACATAATATCGATGGCATTCGTAACCCGTGTCCTTTGTATCTCAAATCTTATGGCTGATAGAAGGAGCAAGCAAAGTATGTACAGTAGTAGAAGAATAAATGAGAATACATGTTGTAAACTCATTAGAAATACAATCAAGAGCAGAGATTGAAGATGTGCAGAGCAGGGCAGGAGCAAAGACAAGCAGTCCAACCACTGCTGTTTGCTCTTGGGAATGATGCAGAATCATAGATTCATACAACAACCAGGTTGGAAGAGACCCACCGGATCATCGAGTCCAGCCATTCCTAACAAACACTAAACCATGTCCATCAGCACCTCGTCCACATGTGCCTTAAACACCTCCAGGGAAGGTGACTCAATCCCCTCCCTGGGCAGCCTCTGCCAGTGCCCAATGACCCTTTCTGTGAAAAATTTTTTCCTAATGTCCAACCTAAATTTGCCCTTGTGAAGCTTGAGGCCATTCCCTCTCGTCCTGTCAAATTGTTGCACAATTCCATGAAACTATTGTCAGGGATCTTTTCCAAAGTGGAGATAAAGAAGTCTGTGAAAAGCTGCTTGTGATAAAATGTATTCTATCAAAAGAGCAATGTCAATACAGAGGGCAGTGGCTAGATGTTGAATCCATTTATGAGGATAATAAAAGTGGTTTCACCATCCGTAGAGACTGATTTCTGTTAAGAGAAACACCTTAGTGATGCTGCTAGTGATATTCTCTGATGTCGTAGTAGTCTGTGCTCTGAACCTATTACGAGCACACACATAGCTGGAGAGGAGTATAACTGCACAAGAAATCTGAATACGAGAGTTAAGATCCTGGATTTGGGATTTTTTAAGTCAAGGAGCTAGGATTAATGCATTTGTTCCCTTCATTTGAGCTTAGGTCTGACACTTAATTATAAGAATAAAGACCAGAATGATGTGCCTTTTCCCTACTGACTATATTAATGTGCCAGCATAATCAAGATACTATTTGCCAGCTGCTATAAAATTTAAACATTATGCATATAAGAGAATATCTGTCAGCATAAGTCCTGTTAATGGCCCCAAAACTTTCCACAGACTATGCAAAATTTATGTGGTTTTCCAAGTAAAAGATGATTTGAGTACAAAAACTCACCAAAAAAGAAGAGCACAACCTAAAGAAATTAAATTACAACCCCCACCCCAGCTATGCAGGAAGCAATTTTCATATGTAGATGCTTCACTAAACAAGGATGTGACTTGGGGGAGGGAGAGGACAACAA
Source organism: Coccyzus lansbergi (assembly GCA_033558105.1). Classification (NCBI taxonomy): domain Eukaryota; kingdom Metazoa; phylum Chordata; class Aves; order Cuculiformes; family Coccyzidae; genus Coccyzus; species Coccyzus lansbergi. The sequence continues at coordinate 137,118 of JAUMJK010000696.1, forward strand.
CACAGCAGAAAAAAACACCTTCAATTAAAAGGGGAAGTTGTAAATCTTCAATGAATAGAGAAAAAAGTACATGGAGTCTATGTACGGATGTCTTTAACTATTGGTACAAGCAAATAGCTGTCATCCCTCATTATAACCGCAGGAGGTCACAATCACACTAAGAATAAGTCCTTTGGGCCTTATTCAGTGGCTGAGTTAATTTTAAAGTGAGAACTAACTTCACAAGGGTTATGCTAGGATTTCACAAGCTTTGGTCCAGATACCAATGAAATCATCACCAGGATTTAAGCTGCCAACTGACTTCACCACTTTTTGAAGAGCAAACAAAAAATGTTTTTAAGTTAAGTGAAGATTTAGGTTTAGGTCAAGTTGCTTTACCTAATGAAGATGTTGCTGAAATCATAGAATAATGGAATAGGTTTGGTTGGGAGGGAGAGAGGATAGAGGATAGAGGAGAGAGGAGAGAGGAGAGAGGAGAGACCTTGCAATTAAGATAGAGTGGTTGGGTAGACTATGCAAAATATAAGTGCTAATGGTTTTTACTGGTTGAGATTTTTCTTTTACCAAGAGCCTTATTTCAAGTGGTACGTGAAGATTTAACTCGCATCTGAGTTAATCTCTGATGGCAATAAGGCTTTGCTATTTTTTTCCAAATAAACTGAAAGACAAGTAAAAACATGCTGACCTGTATTTTTGCTTTTAATTCACCATTTTCCACTTCTTTCCTTTGAATCTGACACTGCAGGTGATCCTGGACGGCCTTTACTGACCTTGAGAGCTGGTCTTCTTTCTGTACATTGACCTGAAAAAAAAAAGCAATAAACACAAAGCTCTTGGTCTATGGAGATATGATATGATATGATATGATATGATATGATATGATCTCTTGGTCTACAGAGATACGATGCTCTCTATATCCTTTCTTCCTTGCCATAATTTCTAACTGACATTTCAGTGTCCTCAGAAGCTGAAAAGATAAATCGTGCTCTATATTCATTAGCAGTTATTTGTCACTAATGTTATTAAATAGTTCTATGACTTGTTCTAAATCAGAAATAAAGAAAATGGGTAGGAAGGAGTAATATCATCAGTATAGACTAGCCCCTTTGGTTCAGAGAATGAATGAGCTCTTACCAGCCTTTGATATTGGCTCTCCTGTCAAACCTACCTTTCCCTACCCATAGGGCTCTGAGAGCCATGGGAACTAACTTTTATCTGTTTATTTTACTCTGTATTACTTGGTTATAAGTATTTTTCCCAGAACTATTGCAAATGTGTAACTGAGAAGCCAAAAGCCATTAGCCTGGAGGCACATCTTGCCCTGAACAGGGGGCACTAGCGTTAAGCACAACCTGTATCCTTAATAGGTCTAAATCCAGACTTGATGGTGCTCAGATATTTCTGTAGGAAACCTATTTCAGGTTTTTCCTTTTTCCTTAGATCTTTGAAATTGTTGCTTTCCTCAAAATCTAACATTTCTAAATAAGAATCCAGCAAACTGGGACAAAATACTCATTCCAACTGGTCACTCACTTTTTCAAGCTGGAGCTTGGCTGAAAGTTCTTTAACTTGTCTCTCCCTTTCAAGTATTTTTCTCCTGAGATTCTTCATGGGGAAAAAAAAAAAAGAAATCAATTATTTTAACATTTGTACAGAAAAATACAGCAGTAACACTCACAGAAACATTTCAGCTGTAAAATTAAGCTTCCATTTAGGAAGGACAAACCACAAATGCTGCCCCTTCGCCCCTGTCACTTGACACTGTGTGATCCCATGACGCAGGCATTTTCAGATATACGATATGTAACGAAGAGACAGAAATTATAGTTTACTTACCATATTTTGGGTTTCATTTTCACTTAATTTCTGCATCAAAGTGTCAATGTCGTCACTGCTGAACTGCAAGACACAAGCGGGAAATATTCAAAAATCACTTCTGATTATATTTGATTCAGCATTTTTCAATAAGTCAACTTACTTTGTGCATAGACCTTCATATCTGAAGAAAACAAAGGTCATTCCATATACCGATTTCCTTATCTTAGCTAAAAGGATTCTAAATAACATCAATACTTAAGTATCATTTAAACACATAGTCAAATAATAAAAGCATTTGCATAATTCTTAATATTTGAAAGGTTAATATTAAGTATTAAAGTCTTTGGGGAGGTTCAGTTAGACAGGAGATCTTGAAGACTGAACCAGAAAGCACAGGCTAAGATATCACAAAAATCAAATCACGTTAACTGTTACTACAAATCCAAAAGAATTTATGTGCCTATAATATTGACAACTAAACTTTTCAATTTGAAATGTCCATTTTTTGGGGGGTGAGTTAACTTTCCATTTAAATAGAATAGATTTATGGGACTTCCAGATTGTAAATTCTAAACATTTTCACTTCACTGACAGGATTTGATAGGAATGGTTGGACTCAATGATCCAGTGGGTCTCTTCCAACCTCGTGATTCTATGATTCTATGATAAAACCACTACCTCTAAGTGAAAACTTCAGCACATTTACTAGTATTATAAACAGGAATGGTGTGTTGTGACCCCACAGGAATTTATCAGTAAAACCAGAAGTGCTTCCGAAGCTTCTCCAAATTGAGAAGTGATGGGAAACCTAAATGACTCACACTGTCTTCCCATTCCCAGAAAATGGACTTCCCCACAATTAGTTCTCTATGAATTCTCTCTAACAATCAATAAAAAGACTTGTGCTGTAAGACAGTGAGCACTGTCTATGAAAACCTGAAAAATGAAAAATATTATCTTTAATATTAAAAAAAAGAAGTTCAGAAAGAACTCCCATTGCTGTTAGTTCCTAAGAAAATCAGGACGGCTTTATGACTTCTGAAAAAACAAAGAAATTCAGCAATAGCAAATCATATTTAATTTTTTAAAAAATTACATTCTTCAGCAGATTTCTGTGCAAGTTCCACACAACACTACTGTTAAACAAAAATTCATTGTGATTCATCTCCTGTTTTAATACACACAGCCTGCCAAATTCCTTCTAACTTTGCAGGAAACTTCTTAGTGCACACAACATATTTTTTTGTTGTTGTTGTTATTATTATATTGTTATATATAACAATAATAATATATATATATATAACAATATATATATATATATTAATATATAATATATATAACAATAATAATATATAACAATATTATTATATTGTTATATATAATAACAATATATATAACAATATAATATTATTATATTGTTATATATATTGTTATTATGTCTGCTGAGGTGTATGGTTTAGTGTTTGATAGGAATGGTTGGACTCAATGATCCGGTGGGTTTCTTCCAACCTGGTTATTCTATGATTCTATTATGGAAGATGATAAAACTAAACGGTGGTTTAGGAGCCACATAAGAAATGTTCATTTGCATTGGTTCTGTGCTTATGCCTTACATATTTTCTTGCCTGGCATTCTAGGTTGTCAGATCCTTCGCTTAGATCAGTGAAACACATTCCATCTTGGATGGCGTTTGTAGTCTTATAACAATCACTTTCATACAGCTGAATCGGTGAGTAGAGATTTCCTGCTGCTCCAGGTGGCACATAGGTTGCTCCCTGAAATAATATTAATCATGAGGTAACACTCACAGGAATGACACCTATCATGCTAATTGGAGGGTATCAACGTAAAACAAGTCAGCTCCTCAGGAGAATCATGGAGGAGACATTTTAAAGGTCAAAGAAATCTCTCATTTACAACTTCCACCTGTAGTTTTATAGGATGTTCCCTCACACTGATTGCTTATGGAACACACCTGCCAGGTACATCCCTGGTTTTGTGAGATTAAAAGTTTATATTCCTACATCTGTATCTCCTTATCATAATTGAAAAAAAAAAAAACAAACCAGAATTTGGGAAGTGTAGATTCACCAATGTTTCTGATGCAGCCTGGATGCCATTGGCTTGTATACACAGACTAGTGTGGGTGGCAAGGGACCTCAAACCCCATCCAGTTCCACCCTCTGTCCTGGGCAGGGACACCTCCCCTGGGATCAGGGAGCTCCAAGCCCCATCCCATGAACTTGCCTTGGTAGCAAGAGGAACGAGCTGCTTTTCCTGCAGATCCCAGTCCAAAAAAGGCACAGAGCAGATCTGGACTGGTAAGGATGAGGACGACTGTGTGGATGACGACATTTTGCCTCTACGCTGTCTAACAAGACAGAATATGTTAACATACACCTGCATTTTGTGAAATGGTGAGGGAAACATCAGTGTCTCAGATCATTCCCACTAGGAAATACAGCACTGCCGACCAAATAACCCAGTCCCATCAGATTTAAACTAGCTCCTACAACTGAAATCTGGCACACGCATTCGCGATCAATTAACCACCTCTGCCCTGAGCCCTCGCCCCCTCTCCTCTCACCCATCGCCTCTCCTCCATCCTTGGGGCAGCACCCTTTCCACACCCACTCCTGCAGGGCCAACACCCCCCAGAGAGGCAGTGACACGCTTTACGCCTCTTTTTGTGGGGCACATATCCTTCCGGAGGGGCAATCCCCCCTCAAAAAATGGGCAGAGCCCCTCTCTGCACCCCCTTTGGCAGGGCAGCTTCCCAGAAGAGGCAGTGCCCCCATTTGCACCCATCCTGAGGGTCAATGACTGCTTTGCACCCCCTCCTGTGGGGCAACCCCCCCACCTCGAGGGTCAGAGCTCCCCTTTCCCAGGTTCATAGTCCCCCTTTATACCCCCTGAGGCAGGTCACCTCATTTCCAAGGCTCAGATCCCCCCTTTATACCCCTCTGGCAATTCACCCCCTTTCCAAGGCTCAGAGCCCCCCTCTGCACCACCTCCATCAGGTCACCCCCTTTCCAAGGCTCAGAGCCCCCTTTATACCCCCTCAGGCAGGTCACCCCCTTTCCAAGGCTCAGAGCCTCCCTTTGTACCCCCTGTGGCAGGTCACCCCCTTTCCAAGGCTCAGAGCCCCCTTTATACCCCTCAGGCAGGTCACCCCCTTTCCAAGGCTCAGAGGCCCCTTTATACCCCTCAGGCAGGTCACCCCCTTTCCAAGGCTCAGAGGCCCCTTTATACCCCTCTGGCAGGTCACCCCCTTTCCAAGGCTCAGAGGCCCCTTTATACCCCTCTGGCAGGTCACCCCCCTTTCCACGGCTCAGAGCCCCCTTTATACCCTCTATGGCAGGTCACCCCCTTTCCAAGGCTCAGAGCCCCCCTTCATACCCCCTCTGGCAGGTCACCCCCTTTCCAAGGCTCAGAGCCCCCTTTATACCCCCTCAGGCAGGTCACCCCCTTACCAAGGCTCAGAGCCCCCTTTATACCCTCTATGGCAGGTCACCCCCTTTCCAAGGCTCAGAACCCCCCTTCATACCCCCTCAGGCAGGTCACCCCCCTTTCCACGGCTCAGAGCCCCCTTTATACCCTCTATGGCAGGTCACCCCCTTTCCAAGGCTCAGAGCCCCCCTTCATACCCCCTCTGGCAGGTCACCCCCTTTCCAAGGCTCAGAGCCCCCTTTATACCCCCTCAGGCAGGTCACCCCCTTACCAAGGCTCAGAGCCCCCTTTATACCCCCTCAGGCAGGTCACCCCCTTACCAAGGCTCAGAGCCCCCTTTATACCCCCTCAGGCAGGTCACCCCCTTTCCAAGGCTCAGAGCCCCCTTTATACCCCTCAGGCAGTTCACCCCCTTTCCAAGGCTCAGAGCCCCCTTTATACCCCCTCTGGCAGTTCACCCCCTTTCCAAGGCTCAGAGTCCCCCTTTATACCCCTCTGGCAGGTCACCCCCTTTTCCAGGCTCAGAGCCCCCTTTATACCCTCTCTGGCAGATCAACCCCTCCCCGAGGCTGAGAGCAGCCGTTACCTCAGCCGCCGCCGTTAGCGGCCCTGGAGACGAGAGGGAGGTGGCAGCTCCTCCTCTCCTCCCTCCAGGAGAAAAAGAAAGCTCCAGGGAGACCTTAGAGCGTTGTGGAAGGGGCTGCAGAGGAGCCGGGAGGAGGAGGGAGTGCGGGGACAGGGTCGAGGGGGAACTGAACAGGGATTGGGGAGCCCAACTTCTCCATTTGGAGAGCACAACTTGGGGCACAACAACCCTGAGCAGCTACAGACTAGGAGAAGCCTGTCTGGAAAGCTGCCTGGAGGAGAAGGACCTGGAGGTGTTGGTTGACAGCGACTGAACATGAGCCAGCAGTGTGCCCAGGTGGCCAAGAAGGCCAATGGCATCCTGGCTTGGATCAGAAACAGTCTGACCAGCAGGGCCAGGGAGGTTATTCTCCCTCTGGACTCAGCACTGGTGAGGCTGCTCCTCGAATCCTGTGTTCAGTTCTGGGCATCTCACCACAAGAAGGATGTTGAGGCTCTGGAGCGAGTCCAGAGAAGAGCAACGAAGCTGGGGAAGGGGCTGGAGAACAGGCCCTATGAGGAACGGCTGAGAGAACTGGGGGTGTTTATCCTGGAGAAGAGGAGGCTGAGGGGAGACCTCATTACTCTCTATAATTATCTGAGGGGAGGTTGTGGAGAGGAGGGAGCTGGGCTTTTCTCCCAAGTGACAGGGGACAGGATGAGAGGGAATGGCCTCAAGCTCCACCAGAGGAGGTTTAGGCTGGACATCAGGAAAAAGTTTTTCACGGAAAGGGTGATTAGGCACTGGCAGAGGCTGCCCAGGGAGGTGGTTGATTCACCTTCCCTGGAGGGGTTTAAGGTGTGCGTAGACGAGGTGCTGAGGGACATGGTTTAGTGTTTGATAGGAATGGTTGGACTCGATGATCTGGAGGGTCTCTTCCAACGTGGTTATTCTACGATTATCCTGAAGCCACTCAACCCCCCCTGCCCAGTAGTTTATTGTGTGGCGATGCTGACATCTAGTGGCCTCCGACACTTCCAGTTTTCCCAAATGATCCAAAAAACCCGATTTAGATGAAAGCCTGGATGCTCTGGCTTTAACACAAATGCATATTGAAAAGCACAAGCAAATATTAGGATCAAGCAGCAGTTAAAAGGGCTTTAAGGTGGAAGAGAAAGCAAAGTGTTCACTGATTCAAAAGAAGCAGGAGTGCAGGGGTGGGTTGAGGGGGAACAGTTTTAATCATAGAATCATAGAATCACCAGGTTGGAAGAGACCCACAGGATCATCGAGTCCAACCATTCCCACCAATCTCTAAACCATGTCCCTCAGTACTTCATCCACCGTCCCTTAAACACCTCCAGGGAAGGTGAATCAGCCCCCCTCCCTGGGCAGCCTCTGCCAGTGCCCAATCACCCTTTCTGTGAAGAATTTTTTTCTTTAGGTTGAGCCTGAACCTCTCCTGGCAGAGCTTGAGGCCATTCCTTCTTGTCCTGTCCCCTGTCACTTGGCAGAAGAGGGAGATTTGGATGAGATATTGAGAAGTTTTTTTTCCTGTGAGTGTGGTGAGGGCTCTGGAACTGGATACGGGGCTCTAGATGAGCTCTCACAAGAGATGAAACAGAGGGGCAGAATCCCCTCCCTTGCTCTGCTGGCCACGCTGCTTTGGATGCTGCCCAGGACATGATTGGTTTCTGGGCTGCCAGCACACCTTGCTGGCTCATGTTGAGCTTCTCACCCACTATCACCCCAAATCTTTCTCTTCATGGTTCCTCTCAACCCAGTAAGATAGACAGCTGCTTCTAAGATAGACAGCTGAAGTGTGGAACCAAATTGTTCCCCACCCTGAGTATCAAACTAACCCACTGTGGCTCCAGGAATCATGACACTGAAAGGACACAGATCACCAAAACAACATATGATTTACCCAGTCCAGTTCCCAGAAACCTCAGGACTTTTGTCTATGGACTTGATGATCCAGTGGGTCTCTTCCAACCTGGTTGTTCTATGATTGTTCTATATTGTGCCAATTGCTGCTTGCAGTCCTCATACAACTTCAGTGTAAGTGTCGAGGGGAAGCACAGCAACAGCTGCTGTAAGGATCAGTGGAAGAGTGCACTGATGTGAAAAGGAGCATTAATCCTCACTCGGATAGCGGTAGTTTCCGAGCGGAAGCAGGCTGTTGAGAACAGCTGCTGTCTGGTGCTGTCAAAGCCAGTCCCCAGATTCTTCATGAAAGCCTGATTGTACGCGGGCCAGGCAGCTGCCACGGCTGGTTTTCTCTTTGCCTGGTTAATATCGAGCTAAGCTCACAGTTGTTAATATTGGCACTCACACACAAATAAGTGCCCTCACCTATCTTAGTAAGACAAGCTCTGCTTATAAAATAGAGGTAAAATGTAATAATTTTTACATCGTTACTTGGGAGAAGAGACCAACACCCACCTCACCACAACCTACTTTCAGGGGATTTTAGACAGCCTCCATTCAGGTAGTTATTGAGAGTGATGAGGTCTCCCCTCACCCTCCTCTTCTCCAGAGTAATTGACCCCAGTTCCCTTGGCTGCACCTTATAACCCATGTGCTCCAGACCCTTGACCTGGTCTGTTGCCATTCTTTGGACACACTTCAGCCCCTCAATGTCTTTCTTGTAGCGAGGGGCTCAGATGTGGCCTCACCAATGCTGAGTCCCTGCCCTGCTCCTGTTGGCCACACGATAGCTGATCCAAGCCAAGATCCTCTTGGTCTTCTTGGTCACCTGGGCTGCTGCTGGCTCACACTAAGCCGGCTGTTGACCAACATCCCCTGGTCCTTTTCCACTAGGCAGTTTTCCAGCAATTCATCCTTAAGCCTATAGCACTGCATGGGGTTGTTGTGGTCCAAGTGAAGGATTTGATACTGAGCCTTGTTGAACCCCGTTCCATTGGCCTTAGCCCATCAATCCAGCCTTTTCAGACCCCTCTGCACAGCCTTCCTACCCTCCAGTAAATCAACACTCCTGCACAACTTGGTGTTGTCTGCAAACTTACTGAGGGAGCACTCAATCCCTTCTTCCAGGTCACTGGTAAAGGTATTGAACAGAACCAGCCCCATCACTGAGCCCTGAAGAACACCTCGTGGGACTGGTCACCAACTACATTGGACTCCATTCACCACAACTCCCTAAGCCAAATCATCCAGCCAGTTTTTCACCCTGCAAAGAATACACCTGCCCAAGCCTTGAGCAGCCATTTTCTCTAGGGTATTGCTGTGGGAAACAGCGCCAAATGCCTCACTACATTCTAGGTAGGCAACATTCACAGACTTACCCTCATCCACTAAGCAGGTCACTTTGTCATAGAAGGAGATCAGGTTAGTCAAGTACGACCTGATTTTCCTAAACCCATGATGACTGGGTGTGATCACCTGGTTGTCCTGTGAGTGCCACATGATGGTATTTAAGTTGACCTGTTCCATGACCTTCCCTGGCACTGAGGTCAGGCTGACCTGGATCTTCCCTCTCACCTTTCTTTCAGATGGGTGTCACCTTTGCTAATCTCCATCCAACTAGAACCTCCCCAGTTAGCCAGAACTGCTAATAAATGATGGAAAGTGTTTCAGTGAGTGCTTCTGCCAGCTCCCTCAGAACCCTCAGGTGGATCTCATTCAGCCCTATAGACTTCATAGAATCAAAGAATCATAGAATCACTAGGTTGGAAGAGACCCACCAGATCATCGAGTCCAACCATTCAAAACAAACACTAAACCATGTCCATCAGCACCTCATCCACCCGTCCCTTAAACTCCTCCAAGGAAGGTGAACCAACCCCTTCCCTGGGCAGCCTCTGCGAGGGACCAATGACCCTTTCTGTGAAACATTTTTTCCTAATGTCCAGCCTAAACCTTCTCTGGCAGAGCTTAAGGCCATTCCCTCTCATCCTGTCCCCTGTCACTTGGGAGAAGAGCCCAGCTCCCTTCTCTCCACAACCTCCTTTCAGGTAGTTGTAGAGATCAATGAGGTCTCCTCTCAGCCTCCTCTTCTCCAGGCTAAACACCCCCAGTTCTCTCAGCCGTTCCTCATAAGGCCTGTTCTCCAGACCCCTCACCAGCTTTGTCACTCTTCTCTGGACTCGCTCCAGAGCCTCAACATCCTTCTTGTGCTGAGGGGCCCAGAACTGAACACAGGATTCGAGGAGCGGTCACACCGTTTCTGATACAAGCCAAGATGCCATTTTAAGAAATGGAAACAAATTCACCTTACAGGTTTTTTTTAATATAGAAACACCCCTCTGTGTAAATGAGACAATAAAAGCTGGAAAAGGTAAAACGTGTTCAAGCAAAACAAACACACACAATAGCTTTCAGGCCTTCTCCTTATCAGCACTCAAGGTACAATGGGAACTTTACACAGCCTGGGTTTTGTTTTAATTCCGGGAATCTGACCAGCATGTAAACAAGACTGCGTTGATTGTTACTGTTATTTCCTTTCTTTGGAATTCACTTCTTGTCATAATGCCCTAGGATTTCCTCTGACTTTATCAAATATAGCCAAACATTTCTTGCTATTGGGAATATGAAGTAAATTACTCAACTGAATAACCAGGATCATTTTCAAGCTGGGAATATTAATTTGCTGCCAGTGATGCCACTGCTAGCCAGAGTCAAAGGTCCTTTCTTGTTTTCGTGGGCATTCAAAAATCATGATAAGAGTTGTTAAAACAATGGAATCATAGAATCATAGAACAACCAGGTTGGAAGAGACCCATCGGATCATCGAGTCCAACCATTCCTATCAAACACTAAACCATGTCCCTCAGGAGGAAGGAATGGAAACTATTAAAATAAGAAACAATGTTATTCTAATTGGTGTAATTGCTGATATTATTTTTGCAACTATAGTCAAGGTATTTTCCTATACTCCCTTTGTGATGCTTTGCTGCTATTTTATCGCTGTGTCTCAGGGCACATTTATCTAAACAAGCTCTTTATTTATGGTTGGACTTGGTTGTCTTAGAGCCCCTATGATTCTATAGCTTTAATAAACAGCCTTTTTCTGAGCAACACTTTCAAAATTCTTTCCCAGCTTACACTTTCATGCTCTATCCAAAAAAATATGTTCCATGCAGACAAGATTTGACTTACCAGAGACTGGACTTAAGACAGGGGGTGGGGGAACTTGTCCTCTCAGGGCTGGGTCTGAGGGTGCTGGCAGGGTCCCCACGGCTCATCGTGCCCCTATGACAGGGGAACTCGATAACCGCAGCAGATGTCGGGAATGGATTGTTCCCCTGGACTCGGGGCTGTTGAGGCCTCACCTCAAATCCTGGGTTCAGTTTTGGGTCCCTCACTGCAAGAAGGACGTTGTAGGGCTGGAGCATGTCTGGAGTAGGGAATAAAGCTGGTGAAGGGGCTGGAGAAGAAGAGTTCTGGGAGTGGCTGAAGGAGCTGGGATGGTTTAGCCTGGAGAAGGTTCAGGGAAAACTTCATCACTCTCTGTGGCTCCCTGAAAGGAGGTTGTCATGAGGTGGGTGCTGGTCTTTTCTCCCAAGTAACAAATGATAGGATGAGAGGGAATGGCCTCAAGTTGTGCCAGGGTAGGCTTACACTGGTTAAAAGGGGCTGCAGGGAAGCTGGGGAGGGGCTTTTGATCAGGGAATGAAAGGATAGGATTGGGGGGGAGCGGTTTTCAGCTGGAAGACGGGAGATTGAAAGGAGATCTTAGGGAGAAACGTTTTGCTGTGAGGGTGGGGAGGCCCTGGAACACGTTGTCCAGGGAAGCTGTGGCTGACCCACCCCTGGAGGTTCAAGGCCAGGCTGGATGGCGGCTTGGGGAGCCCCTGATCCAGTGTGTGACGTCACCCTCAGGTGGCCACGCCTCCTTAGCGATCCCATACGGACTATGTAGGCGGTATGAAGTGACCACGCCCCTTCCATTCATAAGTGCGTGGTGCCCAATCAGCTGCTGAGCCAGGGCTGGCCACGCCCCTTTCCCTAGTCCATCCGGGCTCCGCGGGTGCTGCCCAATCAGCTGCGGCGATGGCCCCGCCCCCTTCCCCATGTCCATCCGGGCTCTGTGGGTGGAGCCCAATAAGGTGCCGCACCAGGGATGGCCACGCCCCTTCTCCTGATCCACTCGCGGCGTCGCCCAATCAGCTGCGGCGCTGGGCCTGGCCCCGCCCCCGAGCCCGCTTGGCCCCCGCCCCCGAGCCCTGCTTGGCCCCGCCCCCTCCCCTCCCGTCAGGGGGCCGGGCCGGAGCGGCCGCCGCCGCCGCGGGATCGTGGGCTGAGTCAGCGCCTCCGCCCACGATGAACATCATGGACTTCAACGTGAAGAAGCTGGCGGCCGACGCGGGCACCTTCCTCAGCCGCGCCGTGCAGGTACGGTCGCCCCGGGCCTTGGCGAGCCGGGCGAGGCCGCGGGGGCGGGGCGGCTGGGCCCGGGCGAGGCCCCCGGGGCTGAGGGAATGGGGACCGTGTGAGGGGACACGGGGCTCAGGCACGAGCGGATCCTGCCTCATTGGTAGCAGCTCAAACCCTGCGTTCAGCTTTGGGCCCCTCAGGACAAGAAAGAACCACCCAGGGAGGTGGTTGAGTCACCTTCCCTGGAGGGGTTTAAGGGACGGGTGGACGAGGTCCTGAGGGACACGGGTTAGTGTTTGATGGGAATGGTTGGACTCAGTGATCCGATGGGTCTCTTCCAACCTGATGATTCTATGATTCTATAAGATATCGAGGGGCTGGAGCGCGTCCAGAGAAGGGAACGGAGCTGGGGAAAGGCTGGAGAGTCGTAGAATAGTTTGGGTTGGAAGGACCTTAAAGATGATCTAGTTCCAATCCCCTGCTATGGGGGTTGTGGGGGAACTGGGGCTATTCAGGCTGGAGGAGAAAGGTCTGAGGGAAGACCTCGTTCCCCGAAAGAAATTTGTGGTGAGGTGGATGTTGGTCTCTTCTTCCAAGTGACAGGCTATAGGGTGAGAGGAAATGACCTCAAGTTGCACCAAGGAAGGTTTAGATTGCCTATGAGGGAAAATTTCTTCGCTGAAAGGGTTGTGAGACACTGGAATAGCTGCCCAGGGAGGTAGTTGAGTCCTTATCGCTGAAGGGGTTTAAAAGATTAGTAGATGAGGTGCTCAGTGATCAGGTTTGGTGGTGGAAAGGTGGGACTCAGTGATCTCAAAGGTCTTTTCCAGCCAAGCAATTCTATGATTTTATTCTATTATTCTCCCGGCACTGTGGGAGCAGGGAATGGGTTGATGCAGGGCCCTCAGTGCCATGGTGATACCAGCAAATAAACTCCCTTAAGATTAATTTTGGAGCTTTAGGAAGGAAACATCTTTTATCAGGGCTGGGCAACATGAGGGAATGATTTCCATTAATCCTGTGCGGCGAGACAAGAGCTGGGAGTAGAATAGATTTCCCACTTACCTGCACATTTAAAAATTTTCCCAGAAATTTATGCATATTCTGTTGCTTTCCAAGGACTGATTTTAGTGTTATTATCAACCTCACAGCAGTCAAATCTCTTGATAATTTAAAGCTTGCTTCAGCTCTTTGCCTGAGGTAGGGAAACCCTGCAGCAGAGGTGTTTGTAGAAGAAGACACATCTGTTCAGCATAGATCATACTGAACACAAGAGGTAGCACAGTGTCTGGAAAAACACTGAAAAAACCATGTTGTAAAAGACCACATTGTCAGAGGGACATTCTAACTGTCAACAAAATACAGTTATTTGGATGAACTTTCCTTTAGCTTAAATCAAGATTCCTCTTTTTGTGATGTTAACTACTTTTCGAGTCAGTGTGATCGGGGGCACGGGGCTCCCAGCATTAAGTGGGTTCAACTCCGGCTTCTCTCTGGAAGGTGCTTCCTCCTTCTCCAAGTCAGCTCCTTCGGGTTCGAGCCCTGAGCTTGGCAGGACGTGGATTTGTCTCCGCTGGCCTTGTCCTGGCTGGCTGCAGGGTCAGGGCTGACAGAGAGAGAGGAGACAGGGCTCCTGGGATGGGAGGGATGAGTGGAGTCAGCTGCAAGGAGACCCAGCTCGGCTTCCTGCTTGGAAAGGACAAAGGTGCGTCCTGCCTGGAAGAAGCTGGTGCTAAAATGGTTGCAGTGTGACATGTGAAAGTATGTGCTGTTCGTATCATTTTTAAGCTTGTTTGCTAGCCCATTGTTTCGAATCGCTTTCCCCCTGTCTTCACGCGAAGGGCAGTGTAATTGGCTTTTGTTCCTTAGCGTGTCTTGAGCGGTAATCCCCTTTCTTTATATAATCAAACCTGAACAGATTTCCTGTCGGGAGGTGGACGTCCATGCAGGGCACAGCAATCCCCTTCGGATTCTCCCTGGGTCACAGTCAGGTTTGGAACGTGATGAAGGTCATTATCTGGTCCGATCAGTCTGACGTATTGCTCTAAATCTCAATATTCAAGCAGAACCAATGATCGGCAGTGCAGCAGAGCTCTGAAAATGCAAACTCGTCAGAAAACATTGTTGTTCAAATTTAAATGAACTTAAAGCCTTTGTTGTGGCTTCTCTTTGTGGTGGAGGTCTTTCCGTATTTTTTTTTTTTTATTTCCCCCCCACCCCAACCCAGGGTTATTCCAGCTCTACTCGTTTCCCGGACTGTCTCTTCCTTTCCAGCCTCCACCCCTTTCCCTCTTCTTCCTGGACAAGGATTAAAGGAAAAGGCAGTTCACCCTTGGTTGTGAGATCCTGTGATGGGGCCTTGTGATTTCATCTCTTTTATCTTGACTTTTTACATTTAAATCAGCTTATTGCATTACATCTGATCTAAGTTTTTGCAGTCTCATGGTTTAAAGGTGGAGTGAACTGTGGATTACTCCATCATGCTCTACCTGTTTGGTTTACATCTGAATAGATAGATTAGTTACCTGCTTAATCTAACCTAAAATTCAGCAGAAACGTGGTAGTAATAATTTTGCTCTACCAGCTGCCACTTTCCCTTTAAACAAGGAGTTCAATGAAGCTGTTGAGTGGGAGGAGTGAATCCCTGACATGTTTTTATAAACTGAGTCACCCCTGTTCTCTGTGCTACTGTTGCTTCCCCTGTTTTTGTTTTTATTTTGTTTACTGTGTAAGGCCTGCAGATAATATATATATAATTGTGTGGATATTTTTATATCATCTTGGTATAGATTTGTGTCTTCCAGTAAAAACCACAGATCTGTATATTAACTCAAACTCTTATCTTCAGGCACCGCTGGATGACATGGTATGACCCGACACTGTTGGCTTTTGGATATTAGAAACAAAAAAAGCCATCAAACCCTATTCAGCAATATGAAATGTAGGAAAACCACTTAAAATAACTATGAACATCTTGTCAGTGTTTCACGGGTTTATCAGACTTTTCTGTTACAGGAGGATTGGGTCTGTTTTACCCACACCCACCTGATAGTCACGTTCCAGGAAACCTGTTCTTCTGTGAATGAGATTATTCTGTGTTCAGACTGTCCTAGTCTGATTAGTCATCTCCAGAAAATCCAGCAGCATTGAGAGCTTGCCCTCCCTTCTGACAGGCAGAAAGTGCTTGAAGGAATCGTTCTCAGTCAGCCTTGCAGTAGTTGCAGTTCGTAGAACAAGGTAGCAAGTGGTTATCAGTGGTGTTTGAGGTGAAAGAAGTGATGCCAGGGAGTGCAGTAATGAGAATGTGATTCCTTCCCCTTGCCAGGCTCTGTAATAGTGATTGGGTGTGAGCTCTGCTTTTATTCTTCGCTAGCAGAAACACTTTATTGTTCACAATTTCTCATCTAGAGGCTTATATTAATGTAATTTCTCCTAGTAATTGTGCAGTGGAGACATGCAGTGTCGATGGGGCTGCGATCACCCAGTTGTATACAAACCAGTACAATTTCCTTCTGCATGAGCTGGTTGCATTATAGAATTTATGTTGGAAAAGACCTCTAAGATCACCCGCTCCAACCATCAATTCAGGCAGCTTGCGTGTATATTTTGAATTAATAAAGATAGATGGATGGATTAGATCTCTTACTGATAGCATTTATTCAAGCGAGTACTTAGATGTAGTATCTCCGTATTACATGTTTTAAGCTTTAATGCGAACAAAACTTTCAAAGCTCTGATCAAAGCAGAAAATCATTAGTGTCAGTCTGTCTTGGAACAAGCTGGAGAAAAAGTACTTGATCCACAGCACCACCTTCCTTTTTTAGTACTTACCCTTAAGGGATGGTGTCACGTCTGAAAAAGGAAATAAAATGGTAAGACTGGTTGAAGTTTAAGTTTCAGGGTAACCAAAATCAGAGCAGCAGCATTGATGTTGGAAACCAAACTGCTGTCATGTTGCTGTTTACCACACTGCTTAAAAATTAAATTTTTTAAATTAAATTTTTCTTTGAAATGCATGTGTGAAATATAACACTGTGATCCTCATTAAGCAGTCTACACACTGCTGCGAAGATTTACAGAAATACTAATAGGAAAGACTGTTTAATAGATAAGTACTCTTCTCTGTAAAACGAATTTGTGTATTTATAAAAATATAGAAATATTTTATTGTAATGAATCTGTATGAAGTTTTTGAGACCAGCTTTCAGTACCTGACATCTTCTTGAAGAGCCTTTTAAGCAATAGTAGCAATGCATCAATAAATAAGCCGATTCTTCCCTATACTGGAGCTACACTTTTCTCACAAAGGCAGTTTGCTGTTATCTAGGAGTGCAAATATCGCAGCATTCATCGAGGCTTTAGATCTGCATGCTGGTTTGCACGTTGGTTTTATTCTCCGTGTGATGGAAATTAAAGCAAACTTAGTCAACGCAATTTGCTTGTATTGTATTCTCGTTCCTTATAGCTATTGTTTAAATGTCCCACCAAAGGACCTGTTAAGAATGAAGTTTGACAGTCAGAATGCTTCCAGCCCTATTATGCTCTTAATTGGAAAGCTTGTTAGGGATTTGATCGTAAGCCAGGTTCTTCGGAAAACGCCTGGCTGGGAACAGGGATGAGATCATCGTCGTCATGAGGAACTACGGCTCTGGAGAGAGGCTGGCAGAGCCCTCAGTTCCGGTTTTGCGTCGTTCCCCGATGTGAAACGTGCGGCTTCCCCCTCTCCCAGAGAATGGGGACTGAATACAGGCTGCTTGTGGATTAATGAGAGTTGGCATGGATTTGGTATCGAGTGGAATGAATTGTCTGCTGGATTGATTTAGCTGAATGGTGTTACGCTGGGTTTCTCTGTCACTAAAAACACAGCTCGGAGGAGAACAGCAGAGGTCACCTTACTGTTCCTGTAAGGCAATAACAGGATCCATTCTGTCCAAGCAGTTCAGCAAACGTGGATTTGTCCTATTCTAAAAAGCAAAACATACCCCACTCTCAAAGATATATTCTACAGCTTCCCAGCAAAGCCTTTTTTAGCTTTTAATGCTTGTCTTCCAAAGCTTCCTCTAATGTTCAGTTCTAACTTAAATCTTCATGTTGCCGTTTAGCTATTTTTTATTCTGTTTGCTGTGGACTGGACATTGTTTTAAAACACATTAAAGGAGACTGCAATGAGAACCTGTTATGTCTTCACATCTTTCTGTGGGAGAAGGGAAAAACTTAATTATAAAATAGACACAATTACTTCAATCTTTTAATTGTCCCTCTTTTTTTTTTTTTTTGGCTCACGTTTCAAAGTGCCCTATGTAGAACTGAACAAAGTGCTTTGAGTGAGAGCTGTTAGTTCGAAGCAGAGCAGTGGGTTTCTTAATAGTGTTGTAAATTATTTCCCTCATCTTGGTCTGATTAACACCCTCCCACCCCTTTTTTCCCCTGGTGGTAAGATGCGTTGTTGAACTCAATAACCTTCAAATTCATCCTCAGATTTTTATTGATGCATAATGGTGTTATTTTTGAAAACGTGATCTGCAATTAATATGAGAGAGTGAGTAGTTACTGTCTTAAACTCGTCCTAGGACATTATTTCTATGAACTAACTGTGTATTTTCCACCTGTCTGACTGACTCGTAGTTCACAGAAGAAAAGCTTGGCCAAGCAGAGAAGACTGAACTGGATGCTCACCTGGAAAACCTCCTCAGCAAAGCAGAGTGCACTAAATTGTGGACAGAAAAAATCATGAAGCAGACAGAAGTATTATTGCAGCCAAATCCAAGTAAGGAGGCCTTCGGGTTTTTGCTTGCCAATTTTGAGTTAATATATTTGCCCGGGTGAATATTTACAGATATTGCAAATGGTAGGACTAAATCTGGCAGGTTTAGAATTTGAAGGCTGGAGTTCATAGAATCATAGAATAACCACGTTGGAAGAGACCCACCAGATCATCGAGTCCAGCCATTCCCACAAATCTCTAAACCATGTCCCTCAGCACCTCATCCACCCACGCCTTAAACCCCTCCAGGGAGGGCGAGTCAACCCCCTCCCTGTGCAGTCCGTTCCAGTGCCCAATGACCCTTTCTGGGAAGAATTTTTTCCTTATGTCCAGCCTGACCCTCCCCTGGCAGAGCTTGAGGCCATTCCCTCTTGTCCTGTCCCCTGTCGTTTGGGAGAAGAGGGAGATTTGGATGAGATAATGAGAAGTTTTTTTCCTGTGAGTGTGGTGAGGACATTAACCCTTCAAACAGGAAAAACTTCATCCAGAACTCTTTAACCTACAGCAGTGGCTCCACACACTGTTCAGGCTCAGGTTGACTGGTTTGTAAGTTATTTCCCATTTAGTTGAATATCCCACTCTTGATTCCTCAAATCTTACGTAGCTGTAAGAGTTCTGAAGTTCTTAATGGAGTAGATGTAATGGCGCAAGAAATTTCATTGCTATTTCATTGCTGTGAACTGTCTGCACAATACGATTCAGTTTGAAGGCAAGGGGAACCAAAATGTCTGTCCTTAACAGGAATTGTTTCTTTAGCCATTGCATCTACTCCAGTAGGAACTTCAGAGCTCTTACAGGCATCAGAAGAACATCACTGAAGAATGGTTTTCACCAGATGCCGAGTCTGTATCATTCACCAGCATTTTATACACTGTATTAAGGCAATGCAATAACATCTCGAATATGCTTTCATCACTGGTGAATCTCGTACTGTAACAGGAACATTAAAAACGGGTAGAAGAAATGCAATTTTCTGGTGTCTTAACCTTGTTTCTGAAATTGCTGCTCCGAGAAGAATATAATTTTCAGATTTGTAGCTGACAGTTCTCTGGGCCTTTGTGGCAATGGGTCTAGAGCTGGCAAATACAGGAGTTTATTTAGTGTATAGATCTAGATTTCAAGTCAAGGCCTGGTCTTTAGGCTCACTCAAATGATAAAATTGCCATACTGCTAATACCTCTGCACTGAAACCAAATATTCTCCTAGCAGTGAAGTACTAAGTTAGGATTTACTAGTACGGTGTATTATCATACACTGTCAGCACTTCTCTAATGCTGTCAGATACATTCTCTATAATGCTGATCTTTGAAGTATTATTTTGTAAGTCTCTTGCCTCTTTTAATTGCACAGAAGCAGTATTTAAAAAGCAAATGTGAAATCCAAACCAACTAATCCTGTGGGCAGGATGCAATATTGCTTTGAGAGCAACTCCTGCTCAAATCTTCGCTTTTGCCAGAGGAAATAATTGTCTTGTTCATTTAATTCAGTATTTGCAATATTTGCAAAACTGGTGATTGTAGAGCAATGACTCGCTCACTGCAGGCTGGTAGACGCGCACGTGGAAGACTCGGTAGGAGGATAATCTCTGGCAGTGTCTCAGTTGTG
This sequence comes from Coccyzus lansbergi, assembly GCA_033558105.1. Classification (NCBI taxonomy): domain Eukaryota; kingdom Metazoa; phylum Chordata; class Aves; order Cuculiformes; family Coccyzidae; genus Coccyzus; species Coccyzus lansbergi. Next base: position 156,659 of record JAUMJK010000696.1, read on the forward strand.
CTGAGCAGTCTGTTTTCTGAGGGCTAAAAATACTCAGTGTTAAGCAGCGATCGTCGTCTGTGAACGTAACTTCAGCTGCTTGGCAGCCTTGGGAGGGGAACCGCGTGCTCGAGGGAGCTGCTTCCAGTTGCTGTTAACGGAGCAACCCTGTCCAGGGGAGAGGAAAAAACTTTCAGTCACATTTTTAACTGTATTTGCAGGTCAGACTCAAGTAGTAGTCCAATAATTTTAGACACTTCTTTTGTCATGTAGTAAAAAATAAATATTATGAGTAAAGAAAACCAAATGAATTTGGTTCACTTTTGTGAACCAAATGTGCTGGTACCAGGCTGATTTTTGTGACCTTCACGAGGGAATAGTTACCTAATGCAGCACTGATGAAGTGCACTAATTAAGAGGAGTATTCTTGGTTGCATAAAAGCAGCAGGTTTGCTCATTAGGGAGGAACTTTGTGGCTGTCTGTGCTGTTGCAGGCTGGAATTAGTTCATCCTGACCACAGAAATAAAGTGAGCTGGCTACAAAGTCAAAAGAACTCATCAGAGAAATGGGGTGTTTTAGCTGAGGAGTCTGCTGTTGTAATTAACAGTGTCCCTGATTACGTCTGTGAGGCTTTTTCACTTAAGGAGCAAACTGTGGCTCAGTGTTATGATGGAGATTAATGACCATATAGTCACAGCAGGTCTTGTTTGGAAACTTATGCTCCTCAAACCAAGGAAAGATGAGCATGCGAAATGAAACACTTTCTACTGTCTTAAATGGTTTATTTCAGAGCATGTTAAAGAAGTGCTGTACTCAGCACTGGTGAGACCACTCCTTGAATCCTGTGTTCAGTTCTGGGCCCCTCACCACAAGAAGGATGTTGAGGCTCTGGAGCGAGTCCAGAGAACAATGAAGCTGGTGAAGGGTCTGGAGAACAGGCCTTATGAGCAACATCTGAGAGAGCTGGGGGTGTTTAACCTGGAGAAGAGGAGGCTGAGGGGAGACCTCATTGCTCTCTACAACTCCCTGAAAGGAGGTTGTGGAGAGGAGGGAGCTGGGCTCTTCTCCCAAGTGACAGGGGACAGGGCAAAGGGGAATGGCCTCAAGCTCTGCCAGGGGACGTTCAGGCTGGACATTAGGAAAAAATTTTTCCCAGAAAGTGTCATTGAGCAGTGTCAGAGGCTGCCCAGGGAGGGAGTTGATTTCAACTTCCCTGGAGGGGTTTAAGGGATGGGTGGACGAGGTGCTGAGGGACATGAGTTAGTGATTGATGGGAATGTTTGGACTCGATGTTCCGGTGGGTCCCTTCCAACCTGGTGATTCTGTGATTCTAAGAAGGGGGAGTGGGAAAGAGAGATTATAATGTCTGGGGCTACCAGACTCCCTCAGTAGGGAACTCGCAGCAGTTGTTGAACTCAATTCCTACTTTAGCTAGTGAACAGTTTTTCTGGATGGGCGGAAAAGCCCATTGACTTTGCTAAGGAGAAATGTTCTGTTATGCTCATTCAGTGAAGGATTCTGGATGAAATTTTTCTATTTCCAACTCGTGTTTCGAATGATGGTAATTACTTCAAATATCTCTTTTAGATGCCAGAATAGAAGAGTTTGTCTACGAGAAGCTGGACCGCAAAGCACCGAGTCGCATGAATAATCCAGAGTTACTAGGCCAGTACATGATCGATGCTGGGAATGAGTTTGGCCCAGGAACAGCCTATGGTGAGTAGAACCAAAAATATTCTGCAGAAATGCCGGGGAGGAATGCACAGGTCTAGTTTTAATTTATATAAAATGGTAGATCTTGTCTTACCCTAGACAAAACAATTCAGTGACTTCTATATAGTTTGAAGTGACTTGTTGTGTAATGTTGAGCAGTAGGAAATCAATGATGAGGTTCCTATCCAAATCCAGAATTCAAACTTGCTGTTGGAATGATAACCACCTCTATGTTTTCTTACCAGAACAAAGAATTCTGGAATTTATTTTCCCCGTTAAAGGAAGGCATTTGCTCATCTGACATAATTTATGCTTTTTATTTGTGGTGTGGAGTGCAAATGTTATTTGAAATTCACGTTTTTAGTAAGAATTCTCTAACTTAGTAGTATTCCTGCCTTTGCTTAAGATGAGAGTGTAGAACATAATCTGAATTTTCATCCTTCTCCAGCAAATTTAAATCCATGTGGCAGGAGGCTGGGTGTCTTATCTAATGTTTTTTACACTGGCATTAATTATCAAGTCTAACTAGTATTCTCTACAGCTCAATAGCAGATTTAGCTGTCACTTTAACTTAACCAATTAGAATGTACAGGTGTCTGTATATATAATATAGCCTAATCATTAATTCTCTTTAGTTGCTTTCTTCAAAATTGCAGTGGGAGGGAAAACTTTTGTTCTGGGAAGAATGAGTTCTTTACATCTGGAAATAATGGGGTTCCTTTTCAAAGAAAGAAAGGACACTTGGAAAAAAAAAAAAGTAGATGTTTTATGGAAGACTTATGGATAGGAAATCAATAATGGCAGGCTTTGTTCCTCTTGGTTCCACATGGCTTTACTCTGTCTGTGACCTTCCTTCTGATCATCAGACTGACGCCTTGCTTTTCCACACCAAATAGAGCTGAACTTGCAGGCAGGCTGACCCTTAGCTTGTAGGATGTTTAGAATTCAGGCAAGTAGCAAACTATTAGGTTAAAGACAGATATACTGTTAGCTTTCACGTGGCGGTACAAAACGTTTTAGTGCTCTGAAGATATAGTGTCTTTTCTAACTCAGCCCTGCCGGTCTGTAGAAACATAGTAATAACAGATCTATTCATGATACACTGATTTTGAACTCACAACCATATTTCACAGCTCTGATCAGTTAATCTATAAGAGAGTATTGAAAAGTTGGAGTTGAATGCAGTGGAAAAGCACATTATTTGGCACATTATTCAGGTTGTGTAGAGGAGGGAGCTGAGCCCTTCTCCCTAGTGACAGGGGACAGGATGAGAGGGAATGGCCTCAAGCTCCACCAGGGGAGGGTCAGGCTGGACATAAGGAAAAAAATTTTCACAGAAAGGGTCATTAGGCACTGACAGAGGCTGCCCAGGGAGGTAGTTGATTCACCTTCCCTGGAGGGGTTTAAGGCACAGGTGGACGAGGTGCTGAGGGACATGGTTTAGTGTTTGATAGGAATGGTTGGACTCAATGATCCGGTGGGTCTCTTCCAACCTGGTTGTTCTATGATTCTGTGATTTCCCAGTACTTAAGAGAACTTTTCTTCCTTTGCTACCAGTTGGTGGTGACTTAAACAAAAATGTGGTACAAGGGGAGGAGATTGTTGGATTAAAATAAGTAGGTTCCATATCTAGTTCTGAAATAAGCGTCATAGTCGGTGCTACTTCTTCAGTGCTATATCTGTTCTTATTGAAATCTTGCCTCGATGTGTGATTATTAATACAAATGATTTGGTTTGGTGGCAAGGTTGGTTTGTTTGGGGTGGCTGGGTATTTTTTGGTATTTGTTGGGGTTTTTTGTGTTGTGGGTGGTGGTTTTTTGTTGGGTTTTTTAGCTGAATTGGATTTCTTTTGAAATTGGATTTCTTTTGGCATTGGATTATCTTTCAAAATGCTGGCCTAAACTTTTCTGCCTGTAGAAACTTGTTTTGTTAACCGCCTACTTGAATCACTATGAAAGTAACATTTTCCTTTGCAGGCAACGCACTCATTAAATGCGGAGAAACACAAAAGCGAATTGGAACAGCAGACAGAGAACTAATTCAGACTTCGGCTATAAACTTTCTCACTCCCCTAAGAAACTTCATTGAAGGGGACTACAAAACTATTACTGTAAGTTTGATTGTGCATTCTTAGCGTCGCACAAAAATCATAACTGTAAATCTTCAAAATGTAGCGGTAGATAATTGTGCATTATCGCTTTCCTGAAAGTCATGTAGAAAAAGTCAGGAAGAATTTGTGCCTTTGGTGTATTTTCCTTCCTTTTGGCCAAGTAAAATCAAAATAATTGTTGAAACTTGCTTTTTGTAGCTGTAGTTCTTTTAAAAGTGACGGGGACAGGACAAGAGGGAATGGCCTCAAGCTCCACCAGGGGAGGTTCAGGCTGGACATTAGGAACAAAATTTTCACAGAAAGTGTCATTGGGCAGTGGCAGAGGCTGCCCAGGTTGGTCGTTGATTCACCTTCCCCAGAGTTGTTTAAGGGGCAGGGGGATGAGGTGCTGAGGGACATGGTTTAGTGTTTGATAGGAATGGTTGGACTCGATGATCCGGTGGGTCTCTTCCAACCTGGTGATTCTATGATTCTATATGGGGTGTAAAATGTGTGAGAATAATTAGGATCCAATTCTGCCTCTCTCTTCAATTCAGGAGTCTTCTTGTATGTGATAGTTCACTAAAACCACTTCCGAACAGACAGGCTTTTGCTTTTGTGCATGTATGTATTCTCACAAACTCACCTAACTCACTTTCAGAAAGAACGCAAACTATTACAAAACAAAAGGCTCGATTTGGATGCAGCGAAAACCAGATTGAAGAAGGCAAAAGTTGCAGAAGCTCGAGCCGCAGTAAGTAAAATTTGTTTTAATCTGTGCATAACTTTCAAACTCACTGATACGCATTTGTAACCTCGACTGCTGGCTTCTTACTGTCACTTTTTCTAGCAACTTTATAAGAAATGCTTCAGTGGAACACAAGGAAACAAAACCGAATTGCTGATCAAGTTGTCAGTCTTCTATTTTTCAACTTGATGGAATATTTAACTTAGTTGACCCTAGTAAATATGCTCCCCTTGCTCCATCCTAGATGAGCCTATACAAAAATGACTTTCTAAGATGATTGTAAATACAAGTCATTCATGCGTCGAGTCTGGAAGCCTTTTTATAATTAATTCCAACAGATGAACCTGTCTTGATTTTTCTCTATAAGAAATGTTGGTAGCTTAGTCTTTCTGTATCTTTTACTACTTGACACAGCAAAATAGGGTGAGACGCTGAAACTCGCATTGCTGAACCATTCTTCTTCTCCCAATAAATGCTTGTTTGAGGAGAGTAAAATTACTGCAGACTGAAATGATTTGGCTTTTAAAAAGCCTCTCAGTGAAGGAATGCGTAATTGAATGTGTGCAGTTCCAGCAGGGTGTGCTTATTGTATTTTCATAGCTGCCTTTTGACTGCATTCCTTACAGCACAGCGGCTAATGGGGAGTGAGGAAATCCTTCTCATTACAGGTTAATGCACTAGGGTCATGCACACAGGTGCTGGAGGAATATCAGCAATTTAAATACATGGGGATAATGGATTTGCTGGAGAGGCAGAAGGGACTGTCAGATTTTGCTTTTCCGAAGGGATTGCTGTGCTGAGGTAGCTCAGAAGCATCGTCTTGGAGGCTGAGCTTCGGAGATGACGCACTTTGCTCTTTTGAGATGGTGATTCTTCTAAAAAAATCATCACCTCTCCCTGACAGTTTTGCTTCTGTGTTTCAATCCTCTATGTTTAAACCTGTCCCTATGTATTTAACTTGTCCATGAATACATTTCCCCTTGTATTATGTAAATTTGATGAATCCAAGTTACTTTTTGACTCATCAAGCTTTCTTAATTTGTAAGACTAACGATGGAGAGCAGGGCAGGGTTTAGACAGCTCGTAGTGGAATTTGTAGTGTGGTAGCAAGTAGATATCTTACTTTCTAAAGCAACAGAAGTGCCATAAGGAAATTGTTCCCCTTGAGCTTAGTATTATAATGGTTGGACTCAGTGATCCGATGGGTCTCTTCCAACCAGGTTGTTCTATGATTCTATTATTAAAAAAACAGCTTTGTACTTCGGTTTTGGTTCCATCACCAGTGTAATCACCCGGAGCCTGGTGCTTGGACAAGATTATTGCCGGTTGTTGCTGCTGCTACTTGACCAGCCTTAACTATTCATGTAGCGAGTAATCCACAGGTTTATTCACGAATAATTTAGTGCCTGTAGAGCATGAAACTCTAGGCCTCTTGCTTCTCTACATTGCCAGCACTTCAATTTTAATTGCATTCCAACAGCAACGTGTGTGTTTAAGATGTATCGGAGTGCAGAATTCCCAGAGAAGTGAAAAAAATCAAATCTCTGCTTTATCCTCTGCAGTATAGAAATGAGGCTTATCTGGATAAAGTTGTGGTGCAAGGAGCTCATGGATGAAGGACAATACCTGACAAACAGTGCTGAACTGATGGGTTAGCAGAGTGCGTTGAGTTATGATGCAAACTCTCTTGTTTCACCACTGTCTTTGATGGGATTTGGTGATAAATTGCATCTGCATTTGACTATTTTTTAACTCGTTATAAAAATATTTAATATGAAATGAAATCACTCCCCTCATGCTTAGTGTACATCTCAAGTAGCTTAGATCAGTATTTAAAATCATAATCTAAACAGTTTTATTTATCTGTATTTGGTTCACAGTCTTGCTTAGCTTCTTCTTGCAGTGCTTTGTGCCAATAAACAGTTTCCCTGCTGTATTCACGGTGTTTGTAACTTGCTTTTGTCTTTTATCTGTGCACTTAAGCAACTAAACACCTCTCAGCCCGAAGAGAATAACATTATGGTAAATGTCTCTTACGTGCTCAACTTGCTGCATGTAAAATGGCTAAAGGTTTGTTGGCCTCCTGTGTTCATTACTTTTCCTCTCAATGTTTCCTCTTGCTATCCAGCTCGTTTGGTCTTGTTGAGCTATTTTGCATTCCAAACTGGTTTGGTAAAGTGCACTGAATACCCTGATGTCAGTACAGCATTAGGTATTTTTATCAGATTATTTCTGATAATCTGAAATAAATAGTATTATACCCTAATTTCTGTGACTTTATGAAACTTAGGGTGCAAAGGAGTTGGCTTTATTATCACTCCTGAAATTAATTTCACCCATTAGAGGGAAAGGAATTATGTAATTTTCCTATTTAGTTTCATAGGAGGAGTGAATTATGTGCAGTAGCCAGGGATGTGTAGAAAATACCTATTCCTTTAAAACAACATCTTACAATTGACTGAAACTGAATAATTTCACATAAATTAATGGCTTAACTTTGAATACAGTATATGGGAGGGACTTTTTGCAAGGGCCTGTAGTGTTAGGACGAGGGGGAATGGCTGTAAATTAGAAGGGGGCAAGATTTAGATTAGACATTAGGAAGAAATTCTTCACGCTGAGGGTGGGGAGGCCCTGGAACAGGTTGTCTAGAGACCTTGTGGCTGCCCCATCCCTGGAGGGGTTCAAGGCCAGGCTGGATGGGGCTTGGAGCCCCTGATCCGGTGGGAGGTGTCCCTGGGGATGGAACTGGATGGGCTTTGAGGTCCCTTCCAACCCAAATCATTCCATGATTCTATGTCCTAAACTTGCTGCAAGAACTTGTCATTGTAACTAGTTTAAGCAGCGTAATTATGACTAGTAAAAAAAAAAAAAGGAGTTAATTAATTTTGTATGACAAACTGTGCTGTTTGGCTTGGCCAGTTTGAGTGGTGAATCTGTGCAGCATAGCAGAGCTGCTCTCAATTCTTGTTCGAAATTTCTCAGTTGTGGTCAGATAAAAGAGCGCAACTTGTTTGTCACAACGTGGTTCTGCAGCCTTTCTGCACAGTCCTCGCTACCAAAGTCCTGATTGTGTCATCTTATTACAACTGCGAAAATGAAGGTTAGAGGATTGCAAGAGGGCATTGAAGCGAGAAGCAGAAGTAATTAACTTTGGGAGTAAATTCCTTGCAGTTCGATGAGTTTGCTGTACTGCTTGCTCCTACTTTAACACTCGGTTTCAGATACCTTCGTAGCATTTTTAATTGGATTTAGTTTCACTCTAAAAATGGTTATGAAATGGGAAGCCAGTAATGGAATTAGCAAGAGAAATCATTCACTTGTCTGTTTCGGTCTTTAACGTGGTGTTAGAAGTAGAGTAGTTCTCCAGTATTTTAACACATTAAGATAACTTAAATTGCTCCGTCTTGCAATTCAGTTTGTCTGGTTCGTGTCATGTTTGAAGTAGTTATGCCCTAGGTTGTAATGCTTGTTTTAAGTAGATTCTTACATCATAGAAGCCCCACACTCTTCCGTATCTCATTCATTTCCCAATTGTAGCGCTTTCCATCCTCATTGTAGTTTCATTGTGTATGAAGGGCTCTGGGGAACTGACTCCACAATCCTTGGGAAGTTCTGAGGGCAGGAAAGCAGTTAAAAGCCAAAATGTGGTTGCATCCTGGATTACAGCACAACCAGTCTCTAAGTTTGTGTGTTTTTTTTTCTTCCCCTTCCCCTTAATGCTGGCTAGATATGGGCTGAGGAAGTGACAAAAGTAAGTAAACAATTCAGAAATTGCCTAATTCTGAAACCCTGACCTGCTCTGGGCTAATGTAAGAAGGGATGTTGCATGTTGCTGATTTCAGTCCAGTGCATTATGTCAGGACCCTCTGGTTCTCTCTCGAGCCTTTCAAACTCCGGTGGTGAAACGGTGCCTGGGGCGTGTTTTATAGGAGGTTGTTTCTGACCGACTGTCCATTTGTGCCACGTGATTGTCATGGGACAAGATGGAGTAGAAAAAAGTACTGCAGGACTTGTTTCTCGAAGCTTACTGGTGTGAGTTCCTGCTGAAAATGACCTCTTGAGGATGAGCTTACTTGTTACATTCCCTTTCTAGAGGGTAGCAAGGGCTTTAGAGTCTGGTTTTCAAAGAGGCACTAGATGTGCAGCTGTGGGAGGTGTAGGGACTTTTTTTAGAAGTTGGGATGTAGCGTTTTGGGTGAAATTTTGGGGGTTTTGAGAGAGATAAATGACTTCTTGCGTTCCAGATTTTTGAGTCATGATGCCTACAGGGCTATTTGAGTAGAGTGTAAGGTGAGAGTCTAGAGGGAAGGAGGAGTTTGGAGACTGAGCTGTAAATGAGGGTTGGATCAACTTTTAACCCAGTTAGAGAATTATTTTACTATTTAAGTAACAAACCTGCCTGCTGAAGTACTTGGTGCAGCCTGGGGAGCAGTGCTGCTGGGGTGAAAGCTGATCTTGAAGCTGCAAGACAAAGGTGAATAGAAATATTGGCATTTCAGAGGTGATAACAAACAGCTTTAGGGGTAGTTAGAGCTGGCAGGTTGTGTCTTGGAGAGAAAACAAAATAATACAAAGTCCTTAACTAGCGTAGAGGAGACTAAAAGCTTTAAGTCTTGTGATAAATTACATAATCCAAGGTTTCTTTTTTTTTATTAACCATATAAAAAGCAGAGACTATTAAAAAGAAACTACAACACGTATTCTGCTGAAGGAACAGAAATCCATCCAGATTTCTAAAGACAACCTGCCCTTCGGTGTTTTAAAGTTGGAGGAAGAGATTCACAGATACTTTCAATTTAAATTTGTGAAGATTCCCAGCAAGGATTTCAGGCTATCCAGTAATCTCTAGGCCCATCACAGGGGGTTTTGAGTTAAAACAAAAGATCAATAGCATCAATGACAATCTCTTTTCAGTTTAAGCTCCCTTCTGAAATGTGGAGTCAGATGATATTAAATACTGCACCATGAACAAAACATATGGGGTAGGTAATGACGCTAAACACTTCATAAAGTCATCCGACACGTGCTGTGGTCAAGTGGAGAGAGCAGAGGCTTTAGCATGTGTTCAGCACATCGAGGTTAGTCTGGAAACAGCCTCAGGTTGCACCAGGGATATAGGTTGGACTTGATGATCCGGTGGGTCTCTTCCAACCTGGTGAGTCTATGATTCTACGATTCTGTGATTCAGGGGAGGTATTAAAAAATGTCTTTACGAAAAGAGTAGTCAAGCTCTGGAGAGACTGCCCAGGGAACTGGAGTCTCCATCCCTGGAGATGTTCAAAAAGCGTGTGGATGTGGTGCTTAGGGACACGGTTTGGTGGTGAACTTAGTGTTTGATTAGAGTTGGACTTGATCTTAAGGGTCTTTTCCAACTTAAATGACTCTGTGTTTAGGTGGGTGTCTGTTAAAGCCGTGGCTGTGCGTACAGGGCCTCAACATCGCTGAATGCAAAGGGCAGTTACTCTGTGCCTAGCAAAGATCTGCAAAGAAAATACCTAAAACTATGATTAATGCATTATGAGGAGCTCTGAATAACGTGGAACTCTTGCAGCTGGAAGGTGTAACAGAGCGCACTGTACAAATACCTAATTTATATCTTTGCTTTCAGTCCGAGCAGGAAGTACGAATCACTCAGAGCGAATTCGACCGTCAAGCAGAGATTACCAGGCTCCTGCTGGAGGGGATCAGCAGTACCCATGTGAGTACCCAGTGGGGAAACCTCAGTCAGCGTTCTCTAGAAAATAACTACCCTAAGTGGCTTGGGATCTTCAGGCTACGAGGTTTCACTTCGGTGTGTGAAGCATCAAACTGTGGGAGTTTATTTAGTATCCACCAAACTTACCATTAGTCTCCTGTTACCCTTGAGAAAGCAGGAGCTTTCCTTTTTATCCTTTCAACTCAGCTTCCCATCCATCAGATCCACTGGATGTTGAAACCACAGAAACGTGCTCATATATTTATTCTCTTTTGAAAACAACATAGGTAAATGGCACGATACTTATACAGCATCTCTTATTTTTGCTCAAATATTAATTTTTGTGACGTTTTATCCCAGTCACTTGATAGATCCAGGTACGATTCCCACGTGGCATAAACCCTTATGTGTCAGTATTGCACCTGATGAGCAGTCCCGTTATTCCCACGCAGTGTAGCACTTCTACAGACTAAACCCATGAATTCTTTGTGTTCCAGGCACATCATCTGCGCTGTTTGAATGATTTTGTTGAAGCTCAGATGACCTATTACGCACAATGTTACCAATATATGTTGGATCTCCAGAAACAACTTGGAAGGTACTGTAGTTACTTGAGAAAAACAAGTTTTTTTCTAAGTGCTTATGAATGGTAGGAAAACACTGATATAACTGATAACACTGATATAACAGTGGTCAATACACAGGCAAGCTGGAATGGAAGAAAAGATACCTGTTCTCAGGTAATTAATACATAATTATCTCAGTGCAACTACTTCCCTAAGCATACACAGAGCACTAGTGCCTTTTGAGGGCTGATTTACTGAGATGATGTAACTGAGGAAGGAGAGACCATGGCCTGAAAGAAAAGAGATTGTAGAGATTTACTTGTACTCATTCAAGTGTCGTGTGTTTTGTGCAACAGAAGTGTTGTGCAGCACGGGAGAGGGTCAGGTAGTGCCTGTGAATTCCTGTTGCCTCTTAATTCACTGCCAGGCACTACCTGGTTTTCAGTCTAACTGTCTTCTTCACTGCTAAGTTCGTTCCTAGCATAAATATTGTACCTAGGGAGAAATGTGCTTCTTAATATCTATAACCACTGATCCAGAGCACTCACAATGGAATGAGAGTTTGTCCAGTTTTACTGTTTTGTGGGTTTAGTGTTTTTAAAGTAAGAGAAGAAACGGCGTGACGTGAGTTTGTGCTCATAATCCTTTTTTGTGTGTGGTTGGTGGTGCTTGCTTTTCATAAAGTTTCCCTGTTCAGAATTGCACAGAACCACAGAATGTCAGGTTGGAAGGGACCTCAAGGATCATCTTTTAGGTGATCTGTGATTTAAATGAGATGGCCCAGCACCCTGCCAAGCTGAGCCTTAAAAGTATCCGGTGTAGAGGAGTCCACCACTTCCCTGGGGAGATGATTCCAATGGTTTTTTTCCCAACTGGTGAACAGTTTTCTTCTGGAATCCAATTGGAATTTTCCCTGGAGCAACCGATCTCCATTCTCCCTTGTCTTTTCCATGTGACTCCTTGTAAAAAGGGAGTCTCCATCCTCTCAGCAGCCACACTTCCCGTACTGGTACATGGGAATAAGGGCCTCCTCTAAGCCTTCTCTCAAGGCTGAATAAACCCAGCTCTCCCAAGTTTCATAGAATCATAGGACAACCAGGTTGGAAGGGACCCATCGGATCACCGAGTCCAACCATTCCTGTTAAACACTAACCCATGTCCCTCAGGACCTCATCTACCTGTGCCTTAAACACCTCCAGGGAAGGTGAATCAACCCCCTCCCTGGGCAGCCTATTCCAATGCCCAATGACCCTCTGTGTGAAAAACTTCCTCCTAATCTCCAGCCTAAATCTCCCCTGGTGGAGTTTGAGGCCATTCCCTCTTGTCCTGTCTCCTGTCCCTTGGGAGAAGAGCCCAGCTCCCTCCTCTCTACAAACTCCCTTCAGGTAGTTGTAGAGAGTAATGAGGTCTCCCCTCAGCCTCCTCTTCTCCAGGATAAACACCCCCAGCTCTCTCAGCCACTCCTCATAGCGCCTGTTCTCCAGCCCCTTCCCCAGCTTCGTGGCTCTTCTCTGGACTCGCTCCAGAGTTTACTGGAGTGTCTGTTCTAAATACTGCCTATAAAGTAACACTCTTTCATGACAAGGAATTAAAACCAGTGTTACGAATCCTGTAATTCTGCAGCACTTGCCCTTGTCCTGCTGCTGGGCACCACTGAGAAGTCTGGCCTGTAGACGCTGATGAGCGTTGACGAGATGCCCTCTGCCTTCTCTTTTCTAGGCTAAACAGTCTGAGCTCAGCCAGCCTCTCCTCCTGAGAGAGGAGCGAGCAGAAGGAGCTGGAGGTGACTTTTACTGGCTGAGCTGTCAAAAGAATTGCTGATTAAAACAGAGGCTGGGTTAAGTTCTTCTGTCTCTCGGTCAGCTGGTGTTGATTCTGTAGCTGATAAAAGCAAGACCGTTAGGCATGGAAGACACATATCACTCAGGCAGAACCGACTCACTCAACCAACTTCTGCTTTTGTTTTCTCCCACAGTTTTCCATCTACTTTCCTCTCTAACAACAACCAGTCTTCCTCGACTCCTGTGCAGAGCATTTCCGCTCCCTCGGTCTTGGCCTCTCCTTCGTTGCCTTCGGTCAGCAATTCGATAGTCACTTCGGGCCTCAGCGAGCTGAAGTCGTCAAGCGGCAGCAGGAAAGCTCGGGTTCTCTACGATTACGATGCTGCAAACAGCAGCGAATTATCGCTACTTGCAGACGAGGTAAGAGATTTCCACGTACTTTTAGCATTTAAAAGTGAAGCTAGATTGCGTGTGACCAGCTAGATATGATCGTCCACGGATGGGGCAGCCACCACTGCTCAGGGCAACCTGGGCCAGGGCCTCCTCACCCTCACAGCAAAACGTTTCTTCTCATCTCCACCTCCCCTCTTTCAGAAGAAGAAACGTTTTGCTGTGGAGGCCTTTCCAGGGAAGGAAAAGTTCCAGTAACGTGTTTCTGGTTTTTTTAGGTGATCACGGTGTACAGTATCCCTGGCATGGACTCAGACTGGCTGATGGGTGAAAGGGGGAATCAGAAAGGCAAAGTGCCTATCACTTATTTAGAGCTGCTAAACTAATTAGTCGCCCTCAATAAAGACTGTCGATGATGGCCACACCGTATTTATAAACAATTAACATTATGTGAGCAGGTTTAAGTGTCTTCCGTGTTATTGTCTTGAGGGACAAACACCAGCCATTACAAACTGGCTCTTTGGCCAGTGTGGGCGCTTGGTAAATATTCAAACTTACTGTGTTTAAAGCTTTTACTTCATGTGCCAAGGACACGTTTTCCTACAGATTTGTTTCTACTGAAGTTTTCACTAATACAAGCTTCTACTTTTGAGTAATCTAGATTGAAAGCAGGAGGTACTGTTTTCTACTGGAATTTTTTTCATTAATGGCAAAGCTTTTCTTCACATAAAATAAACTTATTGTGAACAGATGCAAGTGTAACGCACTTTATTTAAATAACCAAAACCCAACGTGTGAAGCGTAAACCTTAAAGAAACCCGTGAGGTTCTGTTCCCAACACTCGTGGAGTTCAGATGTGCTCTGGCCGAGCAACTTGTGCATTTATAGTCACCTTGGAGTAGTGAAACTGGTTGGTTTCTCTGTGAAAATATAAGGCAAATCGCTGGGATGTTGAGGTTGTAAACTGCACCTTGGGGGATCGACACAAGCGAGGGACACGTTCTGACTTGTTTTCAGTCAGTCCTTGTGTGTTTTCCCTTTAATTGCTTTCCAGGAAAGAGGCTGATTCAGATTTTTTGGTAATTATTGACGTTCTTTCAGCAAATCGGCCTTTGAGCTAAGCGCCGCATTTTGCTCACTCAGTAGGAATAGGCTGCCCAGGGAGGTGGTTGATTCACCTTCCCTGGAGGTGTTTAAGGGACGGGTGAATGAGATCTTGAGGGACTTGGTTTAGTGTTTGATAGGAATGGTTGGACTAGAAGATCCGATCGGTCCCTTCCAACCTGGTTGTTCTATGATTCTATGATTCTACTCTGTCCTTACACGTAAGTAACTTTAAACACACAGACGCTCATGTATAATGAAAAGCTGCATCCACAGTTCCTGTGCAGCAGGTTATTGCTGTGCTCGAACTGAGGACTTTTTTTGTTTTGTGAGGAACTTCCTTTAAATATGTGTGAAGGAGAAAAGAAATACTCTGAACCTAAAAGTGGCTGTGAGAATGGTGGGGTTATTTCATAGAATCATAGAACAACCAGGCTGGAAGAGACCCACCAGATCATCAAGTCTCAACCATTACCATCAGTCCCTAACCCATGTCCCTCAGCACCTCATCCACCCGTCCCTTGAACACCTCCAGGGAAGGTGACTCAACCACCTCCCTGGGCAGCCTCTGCCAGTGCCCAATGACCCTTTCTGGGAAACATTTTTTCCTTATGTCGAGCCTGAACCTCCCCTGGTGGAGCTTGAGGCTGTTCCCTCTCATCCTGTCCCCTGTCACTTGGGAGAAAAGCCCAGCTCCCTCCTCTCCACAACCTCCTTTCAGGTAGTTGGAGAGAGCAATGAGGTCTCCTCTCAGCCTCCTCTTCTCTAGGCTAAACACCCCCAGCTCTCTCAGCCGCTCCTCATAAGGCCTGTTATCCAGCCCCTTCCCCAGCTTCGTTGCCAATAACTCTTTCATAAACATTGTGCGGCTCCTTAAGGCTGTAGGAAAGTTAAAAGGATAGATTGAAGGAATCTTTTAAATTCCAGTGTATTTAATTGAGTCAGGATTGCTAGGAGCCAGCAGCGAGGCTCGGCATCAGCATTCTGTCCATCTGGCTTTCAGACTTGGCAACAACCCAGACTTCAGAGTGACGTTCCCTTTCGAGCGCAGGCGTTTGAGAATAGATGCTGACTCCAACGAGCAGTGCTAATTACACAGTGCAATTAAATACAAGGTACTACACGAGGTACCCAGGCAGAATCTGCTGGATACGGATTGCTTTGGAACAGCTCTGTTCTCTCCTCAAAATCATTATTCCTTTAAATATTGATTTCCATGCCTAAGGGTTTATACGACAAGAAGTCTCCTTTGTATAGGTTTGTAGCATAATGCCAGGAGTCACTGGAAGATACATTTATGAGATAATATATTGAACAGAAGCAGATTAGTGGTGTATTTTTACATCAAGTGGTACCCAAGGTCTGGATTTGGAGGAATCTGTCTGGCCGCTGTCTCATCTGTCTCCTGGGTTCCTGTGTATCTGGTGGTACAGAATAGAGAGAGACTTTGAATTTATTCCGTGCTTTCCTTTGTCTCCTTTCCTTGGCTCACCCCCAGCTCTGACTCTTGCTAGGAAGCTTTCACAGACCTCTCCCCACAGCTATTTAATTAGCATTAAATAAGCAGCTCGAGAAGCAGGTATTCCTCATTCCTCAAGACTGCAGTATTGGAAAAAAGCCTGAGTACAGCCTGGTGCTCTCCTTGCCAGAGTCATCCTCTTCCTTCTCTGATGCACATTTTTAGCAGAAGCCCCATTAATAATTCTTATGCTCCTACCTGGAAGCAAACGGTAAAAATGTTCTCATTTGTGTTTGGCTCAAACTGTTCGAGTGATAGTTTTGGTTCCCCTCCAAGTGAAGATGGAAATGGTTGGTGAAAGGTATTGAAGCTCTGAGAAATTCTGCAACCTGCTGCCTTTTAATTCATCTTTCAGGGTTTGGGGAACGGCTGCTCAACAACCACAACTCCACATTGAACAGAGCAAAAGGATTTTGGTTTTAAATGTTAATGATGATTTGTTTGTGGTTTCCCTTATCCCCATGCAATCCTGATTGTTTTGAGGGGCAGGGAGGCATCTGGTCTGAAATAAATAGGAAAGGGAATAGCGTTATCAAAGCCACATCAGCCATAAATAAACCAAGTCCTGGAACTGTGTTTAACACAAAGCCCTGTGGGAGTTAGGAGGGGATGTTTGTCTCTCTTTGAGGTGATGGAAAGTCATTGCCTTTCCGGTGCTGTGGTTCCACGTGCTCACTGAACAAGGGCTGCAGCATCGCGCTGGGATTCCCCCTGGGCTGCCAACCCGATAGATTTGTTTAGGGGGAAGGTGGATGAGTCCTGCGAGTGTTTAATCCTGGCATCTCAGACCTGCTGATATCATTGCAGTGTTCTGCTCTGTTTTATTCACCTGAAGAACGTATCAATTGCTGAAAATTTTTGCTAGACGTGGCCTGCAGCCAATCCTGACCCAGTGCCTTTTAAATAGAACTCTGAGCCGGGTATGCTCTGAAATAACGGGCTGTAGCCAATTAATCCCACTGCTGTTACTGAAGCACAAGGCAAGCTCGTTAGCCACGCAAATCGCTGGTGGATGCAACCTCTTCCCTGCTTGGGGACTCCTCCTGTCTGGGGGAACATGGTGAATTCCCCACCCTGGCTGAGGGAACGGAAGGAAAATGAATCAGGAATGCAAACACTGTGTGACTGCGATGCCTTGGATAAAGAATTCCTGCCAGAAGGGAACGACAGGAATCGGCACGGGGAGCGCGCGTGCAGTTAATGAGCTGAATGCTGAGGAATTTTCTCCTGCTGACAGCACAGAATTGGTTTATAAATTGTTTAAATGTGCACTAGGTGTTTGACACGAGCGCTTACGGGGAGCTACTTAGAATTGCAAAGTGAATTAAAGCTTTAGCATGTCTTTACACAGTTACAAGCTGAAGCAGAAGTGCTGGGATTGGAATAATGAGCTAGGAAATTGCTGCTTCAACCCGACACATTTGAAACCAGAAACAATCTCCCAATTTTATTTCTCTTGAGTTAAATCGCTTTGAATTCTAGATACTCCATGGTGATGTTGACAGACATCAGGAGTGTCTGTATCTATCTTGTGGGTTTTGTGTCTTGGAAGTTTTTTAAATGTTGAAATCCCCTTTTTGGTGCTTTTAAGGAGGTAGGAAAAAGGGAAAGGCCTGTGGCCCTGGGGCTTAATTTCACATTTCCCACATCAACTTCTACATCTCAGCCAGTGGAAACAGCTCTGGTGTTTCTCCATGGGGAACATTAAGCATGAAGGAGAATTTCTAGGCTCCCACCCCTGTCCCTCCTACAGAAAAACTGTTCATTGCTTTCAGTGTGAAGTCTCCCTGTTGCTGATCATGAACTTCCTCGGCAAAGGTGAGTCCATGGTCTTGCTTTACCTGGAAAAAACCACAGCCCAGAAACAGGAGGTGATTCACCCGTGTTCTCAGGCACGTGGGGAGTGAGCCTCCTGCTTCCTCGGGCTTTAGTCAGATCCGCAGGTGACCCCTGAAGGGCAGCGAGAGGGAATTCAGCTTGAATTCCTTCTCATCCTGGAAGCAGTTCCTGACATTATTGATCTTTTTTGCTCTGTTGCTTTGGTTCTTGGACAGCAAAGCTTGTTCAGTACCAGCTGGGAGGAGGTCTGGCGCTTGGGGAGCAAGAGTCCCACCTGGCTGGGAACAAACCAGCCTGCCCTGCGCTAATGGAATAAACACTCGTGTCACCTTAATGTTTTTCCTGCCAGTTTTAGAGCTGCAGGTTTCAATATTGAGTAACTTGCAGAGACAAGCATCTCACAAGCTCATGGTGATTCTCGTGCGCCAGGTGAAGATCTGCAGGTTACTATGGCTACACTGAGGCTTTCCCAGGTTGCCCTTGATGGAGCTCTCGCCCCTGGCAGCACCTGAGGGACAGGAACCAGGAGCCAGGGTGGGTTCTGCCTCCCCCAGGACTGTTCTCTTGCGGCACCCCCAGAAGCTGAAGTTTCTCTGCACCGTTTGTGCCGCAGGAGATGGCTCCTTGGGAACGCAGGTTCTTACTCTCTCCAGCTCGAACTCTGCTGTTCTCGTGTGCACAAAAGGAAAAGCTGGTAGAACTACAGATGGTGATGAATGATTAGAAAACAAAAATCCAAACTCCAGCTGTCTGTGCAGTGGGTGTGGTTCCAGCTGCAATCCCAGGCAGGGTCACTGGGTAATGAGTGTTTGCTAAGACACGAGGAGGTTTGGAGAAGTCAGTGGTGACAAGGGAGGAACAGGCAGCTTTGCAATTGTGTTAATCCTGAAAAAAAAGTCTGTAGATCAAACCCTTTTTAATTTCAAGGCCGGCCTGAGGATAGCTGGTGTTCAGCTGCATTTGGCATGGAGCAGCTGATGGAATAACTAAGGGAAGTGGTTAAGATGAGAGGTGAGTGCTGCACTGCAGTGCCGGCCGAAGCCTGAGAAGGTCAGGGTATGACAAAGCTCGAGTGAATCACTTTGGAAATGTTAAGACTTCTAGGCTGTAAATCCCACTCTCCAGTTATTCCTTTGCACGAAATGCCAGCACAGCCACCTCTGAGGGTTTCCGTTACACAAAAACCTTGGAAATCTATTCTTAGATGAACTTGGGGCTTACAGTAAGGCTGATTTACACCTTCCCCTTCCACGCAGCGTGACTTGGGGTGATTTCACCAGGGTAAAATCTTGGGAAGGATGCTGGGAATGAGGAAGCTCCCCGTTACAGCACTGAGTGAACTGGGCACTGCGCTAAAGCAGATGTGTCTCCACCTCTGGGGGTCAATTCTGCTAGTTGGATTGTTCACCCATTTAGTTTTGGGATAGATTTTGTGTCACATGAACATATAACCACTGCTCTTTACAGGAGTAGGTCTTCAAAAGCTTATGTAATGAACAGAGCAGTACTGAAGTGTGGCTGTTAAACTGAGAAGCTTTGTTTTGTGTGTGAATCTTTGCTGTTTGATTGAGATTGAATCCCCAAGTTACATGAGAAATTGTTTCATATCTCATTGATTTTTCACTAAACAGCTTAATCCTTACTCCAGCTGCTGCTCCGTTGTTGCTGTCCTGCTGCCTTTGCTCATGCCCTTGCTCTCACTAAATATAAACCAGTTAAGTGCTTCTATGAAAATATGACATTGTTTTCCATTCCACTCAGTTTCTAATATATCCTTTTATTTGCTACCACTCCTCAGAGACGTTCAGAGCAGAGAATGGACAAGGACATAACGTTTATGTCCAGTCTAGTGACCTGCTGTGGGTCTCGGTCTGAGAGCAGGGAACTGGAAACCGTTAGGGAGCCGCTGGGGCAGTGCTGGCAGCCTGAGGCAGGGTAACCGGGATGGACTGAGACCCCCCTCGCAGTGTTTATAGCTGCTAATGACAGTCAGAGAATCGCTTGGTTGGAAAAGGCCTTTGAGATCAAGGCCAACTTCTGTTCAGTACTAAACCAGCTCCCCGAGCACCTCATCTCCCTGTCTTTTGAACATCTCTAGGCATGGGGAGACTTCACCAGCTCCCTGGGCAGCTGTTCCAGTGCTTGAGAACCCTTTTGGTGAAGAAGTTTTTCCTAGTATTCTATCTAAACGTAAGGAAAAAAATTGCTGTGAATATTCTCCTGCTGCCTGCCTTGTACTGAGGGTTTGTACAAGTGTGGCTGGGAGAGAGGTGGCTGCTCTGAACGCCAGGGGTTCAATCATAGAATCACCAAGTTGGAAGAGACCCACCAGATCATCAATTCCAACCGTTCCTATCAGACACTAACCCATGTCTCTCAGCACCTCGTCCACCCATCCCTTAAACCCCTCCAGGGAAGGTGACTCAACCCCCTCCCTGGGCAGCCTCTGCCACTGCCCAATGACCCTTTCTGTGAAAATTTTTTTCCTAATGTCCAGCCTGAACCTCTCCTGGTAGAGCTTGAGGCCAAGAAGGTTTTAACTTTTTATTTTATTTCTTTATGGGTTATCTTTTTCTAGAGGGAGTAAGTCCTCATCTCTGCGGCTGCAGAGGAACATCAGGTTTACTTCACACCTGAAAGCTCAGGTTCAGAAAAAGGTGACGTTCTCACCAGGAGCCCAGATGGCTGCAGGCGCTTCTTTTGTGTGCGCTCTTCATTAAGTTGGCAATCTGTTCCTGCTCTAGCCCTACGATGAAACAATAAAGCAGAGACTGAGCTGAACAGTCGCTTTCTTTCCACGACACTAACGTCTGCCGGAAGGTTTCCCTTAACGCTCAGAGTTTTGCCTGCTCTGATCATTTTGTTCTGGTTCACTGCAGGAATCCGGCTCAGCAGGTACCCAGGAAACCCTTCCGAGCAGCTTGTGCGCTGCTTCAAATCCATCTCCAGCTCCCAGCGATGCACAAATGGGAACAGACAACAGCCTCTCTTCTTTTTAACAGCACTCTCTCCCACCAGAGCCTTTTTACCTTCTGAAAAGACAGGAGGGGTGGACGGATGCTTCATGTTTCAGCTCGGTCACGCACGCTTGCTGCTTTCATCGTTCCTTCTATGAACTCTGTCAAGATTTGGCACAACGGGAAGGTTACATAAGCCTAAATAATTCTTACATAAATCTGAGTGAATGCCTCGCGTGAAGTTGGGCGCTTATTGAGGCTGCAAGTAAAAATGAATCACTTCCTTTTTAAACCTTGTATTTTGTTAATTGCCACGAGCCAAAAAGAATCTTCGGAGCTCTCTGATTTTTCCCAGCTGCTCACTGGAGGGAAAAAAAATAAAACCTCACGCTGATAAGCAGAGACTTCAGAAGAAATAATTCCCTGCTCCAACTGCCACTTTTAGCACATTTTTGAACGTTCTGTGTTCTGAGCGCATGGCTGTAGAGCCAAACTCCCCAGTATCAGCTGAAGGATAGAATGAGAAAGAACAAAGTGAGGGCCGTGTGAATTTAACTTGTCAGGAATGGGATGTAGAACAGTTCACAGAAGCACAGGTAATGAAGAGGCTCACAGATCGAGTAGGTTTGAGGCTCCTTTAGGAGGAAGTTTTTCACACAGAGGGTCATTGGGCATTGGAATAGGCTGCCCAGGGAGGTGGTTGAGTCACCTTCCCTGGAGGGGTTTAAGGCACAGGTAGATGAGGTGCTGAGGGACATGGTCTAGTGTTTGATAGGAATGGTTGGACTCAGTGATCCGATGGGTCTCTTCCAACCTGGTGATTCTATGATTCTATGAAATGACAAATAGATGTTGCACCTAGGGACGTGCTCTAGTCACAGACTTAGCAAGGCTGGATTGATGGTTGGACTCCATGATCTTAAAGGTCTTTTCCAACCAAAACCATTCCATGATTCTATGAAGTTTCTAAGATAGATATAAAATGATGTATCAACTTAAAGACTAAGTACCAATTCAGCATAACACTCATCCAACCAAAACCCAGTGTGCACCAAGGCATTAAAGGGAAGACCCACCTGCTAATTAGACCTTGGAAAAAAACAAACCTGTTATTCTTGTGCCATATTTATTCACTTTAAGTAGAAAATATCCAACAACTCTTAGTGGATTTGATTCATTGCCATATGTACTGTCTGAGAACTCTCAAATACACATTTAAAGAGTTTATACATGTATTTGATAAAGAGATTTCCAACACACTTGCAAAAGGCAGAAGGAAAGGCTTTTCAAGACTTACATCTCATGTTCTCTGAAGCAAAACACTTAACGCAAAGCACACCAGACATCTGACTTCATACACCTCAGGGGTTTTCTATGTAGCCTTCATAAAGGTGCACTTACTAAATGTTTCACTGTGCCAGAGCATGAGCCCCTCCATCAGCTTCCAAACGTGTGAGTTGGATACTCAGCTTCTATAAAAAGGAGAGTTCAACTGCGAAGAAGAAGAGGGCATTGGCGGTCGAGTGTCTTTGGGAGAGAGTATGTTGGTGCGTGGTCCTGACTTCCTTACAACCGGCAGCAGAAAAAAAGTAGGGTGATAATTCCAATTATTTGAAGCTCTTCAGCTTTAAGAGCTTTCGGGAAAACTGGTCCAATTATAAAGCAGTGATCATTGCAAAAATAGCTTTGAAATGAAGCATTTTGTTAGTGGGAGATGTATCAGGAGCCAAAATATATTAAGACGAGATATTGTTTGTCAACTACGGGTGCTGAAACCTCCCCTCCCAATTACAAGATGTTTAAGATGTTAAGATTCTGAAGTCAGTACAGAACCTGGAATGCTTTTTTCACTCGGGACACGCTACAACTGAGATTACCAGGATAAGAGGATGGAAAGCAGGGATTTAGAGACGTTCTAGTTTTTCGCTCAGGAATTCTTCCACGCTGTCCGTGTTCCACTTGAGGATGCTTAGTTCTTCGGCAATGTTCCCACTGTCGTCCAGCAGCTTCAGCACAGGGTCAGACCCACGCACATACTGCAGGGAGAGAGGAGCTGGTTACCTGGGGCTGGGGCCAGTAGAGCAGAGGGGCAGAATCACACAGCACTAAATAAATCTGTTTATTCTCTGTACTCTGTACTCAGCACTGGTGAGGCTGCTCTTTGAATCCTGTGTTCAGTTGTGGGCCCCTCAGCACAAGAAGGATGTTGAGGCTCTGGAGCGAGTCCAGAGAAGAGCAATGATGCTGGTGAAGGGGCTGGAGAACAGGCCCTATGAGGAGCGGCTGAGATTGCTGGGGGTGTTTAGCCTAGAGAAGAGG
The DNA here is from genome assembly GCA_033558105.1 of Coccyzus lansbergi. Lineage (NCBI taxonomy): Eukaryota > Metazoa > Chordata > Aves > Cuculiformes > Coccyzidae > Coccyzus > Coccyzus lansbergi. Next base: position 179,362 of record JAUMJK010000696.1, read on the forward strand.
AGGCTGAGAGGAGACCTCATTACTCTCTACAACTACCTGAAAGGAGGTTGTGGAGAGGAGGGAGCTGGGCTCTTCTCCCAAGGGACAGGACAAGAGGGAATGGTCTCAAGCTCCGCCAGGGGAGATTTAGGCTGGAGATTAGGAGGAAGTTTTTCACACAGAGGGTCATTGGGCATTGGAATAGGCTGCCCAGGGAGGGGGTTGAGTCACCTTCCCTGGAGGTGTTTAAGGGACGGGTGGATGAGGTCTTGAGGGACTTGGTTTAGTGTTTGATAGGAATGGTTGGACTCAATGATCCGATGGATCTCTTCCAACCTGGTTGTTCTATGATTCTATTTTATGATTCCAGGAAAACTTTGGCGATAAAATTTGTGCTAAGAAACCAACCTAACATTCACTTTTTAAAGCTCAGAGGTCTTAAAAAACAGACGAGTTTGGCTGGACTTGATGATCTTAAAAGTCTTTTCCAACTGAAACCATTCTGTGGCTTTGAAAGGTGGTGTCCTACTTCAGCTGTTTCAAGTTACTGAAGCTGGAGTTTTGTATCAAGCAGCTAAATGATTTTTCTCACCTAATCAACAGCCTTTTCGCCAGTTTAGAGATTTCTGGTCACTTTAATAGCTCAGAGTTCTGCTATCAATTTCCAACATAATCACATCCTTTCCTGCCGTGTTCTATCTGTGTGTGTTCGGCTTTGCTGGTGACACTTTAATGCTACCGAAGGCTCAAATTCACACAATATGTAATGCAAATAAAAGCTTTTAACAGCATTAGGAGGTTTTAACTCTTTCTGTTTATGGAATGCTTTCCCCACTTTACCTGACTGAGCTAACCGAGTTGGGTTAATGAAGCTGGTGGCATCTCTAATCTGCTTTCCCAAAGTCTTGTAATGTAAATCCCAGCCCCACTGGCACTAAACTTCTCCTGCAGCTCGGCTGCTCTGCTCTTCGATGCAGCTAAAATGTTTAAAATAAAACTGAACCCGTCAGACAGGCAGAAGGAGAGAAAGCTTGTGAGGGAAACTGGAGGACGCAGAGACATAAATGCATGAGACAGGCAGAGGAAATCTGTTGTCGATAGAATCTGCTGCTGAGAAGACAAATCACTTATTGCAGCCACACACAGCTCTGAAGGGATTCCAGATGGTGCCGTTTGGTGAACAGAGAAGGGAGTGCAAGATGTGAGACTCGAGATGTACGTCTCAAAGATGCTGAAGTTCACACAGGATCTTAAGAGGAAGGTGAAGTCTCACACTGGATCTTGAAACCAAAGAACTGTTTGAGCTTAAGACAGTGCAGCTCCTGCAGCTTTGCAAATATGCAAGTGGTGAGAGACACCATGCAGTACAGGCATTTCTATAAAGCTGTGGGTTTGAAGACTGTAAAGAAAAACTGAATCAGAGAAGCCAGCAAGGAAATTTGGAGAAGGAGGAGGAAAACCTAAGAATTGCTGAATGTTTGGATATGGCAGCTCCATCAGAGCAGAACAGGAGAAAAGGAAACTATGGCAGAGTAAATCCAGGATATCCAGAGAGTGAGGACAGATTGCAAGTGTTCCTCACATCCTTTGCTATCTGCCTATGGGGCTCCAGTATACTTTTTCTTGGATTAAAAACCTAAACAGCAACAATGAAAAACCCAAACCTCAACAACAGAGAACTAAACAGTTACTGAGCAATAACTCCATTCATATTAGCAGCAGGAACTTGTGAATATTTATACTGGTCAAGAAAATGCGTCCCTCCTGGTAAAGGATCAGCAAACAATCCACAGAAGGACTGTCTCCATCAGGATTAATTCTTCCCAACACCCCAAATAAAAGAGTTAGTTTCCTACTCACCTTGATTTGCAGCCCCCTGAAGAGCTTTGGCTTGTCGCTCCTGACAAAAGCTGTGGTTTGGAAACAAGAGAGACAGAGAAAGAGAAAGAGAGAGAGAGAGAGAGAGAGTCAAACTCTGCTCCACTTGCATTTAGCAATTTACATCCAAGCTAGGATTCCCAGCGTAACTTCTTTTGCAATGATGCTGTAGAAAGTATTTCAATGTTCAAATTCTTAATATCCTCACAAAATTAACAATACCAAACCTGCTAGGCCTAAGGAACATCCTATTTTTGAGAGGATTTCCAACATGCTTCCTATCCGTTTGGATTTTCCAGCACTGGTGCAAGTGACTAATTCAGTTTATCTGCGAGTACAGCTGAAAGTCCGGAGCAGCTATACACTTAATGGCAACTAATTGTATACTATACTAATTGTCAACTATACACTAATACACTAAATAATACGATACACTAATACACTAAATAACTAATACAACTATACACTAAAATTGTAAGCTGGGCTCATGTAACACCTTTAAACCAGCTCCCACTCTGCATTTCCATTCTGATTTAACCTCACAGATGCAGCGTTTCCAACTCTGGTGTTTCCCATGTCCTTGTGACCCATTCGTTGCCTCGGCTGCCATCAACGGTAACACAGAACAAAGCGGCAAAGCTATTTCTTATTCTTCGTTAACCCCACGGCATGTTGAACTGTTTAACAGGGAATTTTTTCCACATTTTTTTTCAATTTACATCTAAAGCCAAATTCAGTCTCGAGGGCTTTATATGCAAACGGGGTTGTAAGAAGCAGCCGGTGCAGTGGGTAACTTTAATTGCAAAGCTTAAACGGTAAGAACGCAGTAAAATGGATCAAGTTGCAGAAGCCAATCTGCGCTGTGAACTCCATGGAGCAGCCCTTGGGGGTTAACTCAGGTTACAGAGCTTTGAGCTTGTAGCAGGTGTGAGGATTTGTTCCAGGAGCGAGGGATGAAAGCTCTTTTGGCCATGAGTGGCGGTTCCCTGGCTGTTGGGCTGAACGAGCTGGCCTAAAATGGGAACAGAATTAGGTGGAAGAAGAAAGTATTCGCTAGGCAGTATTACATTTGTCACTGTAAAAGCAGCTATTACACACTTGTATCAATGTCAGATGTCGAAATCTTCTGAAAGCCGAACATTTCCCCTGAAATTCTAGACAGCTGGAACAAAACCGCTTTCTGTTAATGGCACATTTATTCCTCATGCTGATCGCAGGGACTTTCTGCCTCAGTCACTCGAATTTGCAATGCAACAAAGAAAAAAAACACCCACTGCACAGAGCACTTCATTTGTATATTTTAAATTCTGGAAGCTGAAGTGAGAAACTAATATACTGGCATGTTTTAAAAATATAAAGGAAGCCAGCAAACCCTCTTTTGCTTTCCACAAAACCGTGTTCTGAGTAGAATGAATCATAGAATCATACAATCATAGAACAACCAGGATGGAAGGGACCCATCGGATCTTCTAGTCCAACCATTCCTATCAAACATTAAACCAAGTCCCTCAAGACCTCATCCACCCGTCCCTTAAACCCCTCCAGGGAAGGGGAATCAACCACTTCCCTGGGCAGCCTATTCCAATGCCCAATGACCCTCTGTGTGAAAAACTTCCTCCTAATCTCCAGCCTAAACCTCCCCTGGCGGAGCTTGAGGCCATTCCCTCTTGTCCTGTCCCCTGTCACTTGGGAGAAGAGACCAGCTCCCTCCTCTCTACAACCTCCCTTCAGGTAGTTGTAGAGAGTAATGAGGTCTCCTCTCAGCCTCCTCTTCTCCAGGATAAACACCCCCAGCTGTCTCAGCCGCTCTTCACAGGGTGTGTTCTCCAGCCCCTTCCCCAGCTTTGTTGCTCTTCTCTGGACTCGCTCCAGAGCCTCAACATCCTTCTTGTGCTGAGGGGCCCACAACTGAACACAGGATTCAAGGAGCGGCCTCACCAGTGCAGAGTACAGAGGGAGAATCACCTCCCTGGACCTGCTGGTCACACCATCTCCGATACCCCTCACCACAATGAATGGCCTTTGTATGGAACTGATGGGGATAGGGGGTCAGAGGCAGGTACCGTGCATGCTTTAGGACAGGTGGTTGCTTGTTTATTGTGTGAGGAGGTGCACAGCTCCACCTTCAGCCCCGACGACTTCCTGTCTATAACCTGATATATATTGTTGAGAGCAGCCCTGCGAAGAAGGGCTTGGGGTGCTGATTGATGAGAAGCGCGCATGAGGCAGCAATGTGAGCGCTCACAGCCCAGAAGGACAACTCTGTCCTGAGCTGCATCAAAAGGAGCTTGGCCAGCAGGGCAAGGGAGGGGATTTTGTCCCTCTGCTCCTCTCTCGGAGGAGTCGTGTGCCCTGTTCTGGAATCCCCAACAGAAGAAGGAGACGGAACTGTTGCAGTGGGTCTAGAGGAGGCCACAAAGATGATCCAAGGGCTGGAGCACCTCTGCTGTGAGGACAGGCTGAGAGAGTTGGGGTTGTTCAGCCTGGAGGCTCCAGGGAGACCTTACAGCAACCTTCCAGTACCTGAAGGGGCTCCAGGAAAGCTGAGGAGAGGCTTTTTACAAGGCCTGGAGTGACAGGATGAGAGGGAATGGCTGTAAATTGTAATAGGGAAGATTTAGATTAGAAATTAGGAAGAAATTCTGCACAGTGAGGCCCTGGCCCAGGTTGCCAAGAAAAGTCGTGGATGGCCCCTCCCTGAAAGTGTTCAAGGCCAGGCTGGATGGGGCTTGGAGCCCCTGATCCAGTGGGAGGTGTCCCTGCCCATGGCAGCAGGTTAGAACTGGATGGGCTTTAAGGTCACTCTCAATCCAAACTGTTCTATGCACTTTCCCTCTGATGGCCCTGGTCTGAAGGTGCCCTTCTGTCCACCACTATTTCATAGTCTGATGTTGAATACTAGACTCCTATTTTGCCATTTGCTCTCCCTGTACCAGCTTTACAATTCACTGCAGAGAAACAAGCATTTCTATCATCCAACAATGGCAGCAGCGAAGGCATGTTCCACTCTGACTTCCATACGGTGAACTCTGAGCTTGGTGCCGTGACACTGTGTTTAGTGAATTACACACCAGGCCAGAAGTCAGAGCTGTTCTGCTGCCGGCTCAGCAACCACCCTTTCACATATTGTTAAGGAAATCACTTCACCTTCTGCTCTTCTAAAACATGTGCAAAACCAAAGCCTGCGCCTCCCGTTTGAAGGCAGCCCCGGGGTGAGCTGAGCTCCACTGCCGCACAATCGACTGCAGCAGAAAGGTCAGAGAAAAGGATCAGGTGCACGGGGGCATTTGAAAGCACCAAACTGTTCCAAAAAGACAGGAAACACCAACCGGCGCTTTTGAAGAACTCGGAGCAGCTTCTGCCTACGGATGCAGCAGAAGGGAGAAGTGCCCTGCTATTGTTATAATGTCACTTTGTTGTGATAGAACACGCCTCTCTATTTTAAGATAAAAATCTCTGAAAACTGGTCTGTTGGAATGAAAGCCTGGAGTCCTAAGAGGAGATCACTACAGAACCTCAGAATTCCTCACGCCAAGCAACAAGGTTTCAGGAGGTCAAATGCCGAGTCCTGCACTTGGGGCACAACAACCCTGAACAGCTACAGACTAGGAGAAGTCTGGCTGGAAAGTGCCTGGAGGAGAGGGACCAGGGGGAGGGTTGGTTGTCAGCGACTGAGCATGAGCCAACAGTGGCCCAGGTGGCTAAGAAGGCCAATGGCATCTTGGCTTGGATCAAAAATGGTGTGACCAGCAGGTCCAGGGAGGTTCTTCCCAGAAAGGGTCATTGGTCCCTGGCAGAGGCTGCCCAGGAAGGGGGTTGATTCACCTTCCCTGGAGGGGTTTAAGGGACAGGTGGATGAGGTGCTGAGGGACATGGGTTAGTGTTTGATGGGAATGGTTGGACTCAGTGATCCGGTGGGTCTCTTCCAACCTGGTTGTTCTATGATTCTATGATTAGTCTTTCTTCTCTACATCCAACTATGTCCAAGTACGACATTGGTATCTTCATTACAGGAAAAGAAAACCCAGCCCCAAATTCTGCTGTCACCAAAGCCCTGCCCTAATTCCTAAGGAAGTTCCAGCTTGAAGTTTCTCCCAGGTGGTTTTTCTGCAGCTTCCTCCCCCGACACAGTGAGGCTATGGAATTTCCTTTCATGCTACTGTATTAAATGCACTTTAGTGAATCCACTGACAGAACAATTCTACGGCAGGATCTGGGAAAAGGCAGCAGTTCCGAAAGCACACAATACAGTTTCATCTGTCAGTTAGCGGAGACCAATTCCATGAGTCTCAGGTCAGTGCAACTCTCCTGATATAATACATGAAATTTATGACTACTTCTAGTACTTAAAAGCACATTTTGTCACTCAACTGTGACAGTATTTCAGATCTGAAAGCACAGCAGTGGTTTTACTCACCCTGGACTTGAGGGAACCTTCCCAACTTTCATCCGCATACCTCTAGGACAGCGCCTGCGTAAAGCTGGAATGATAAACAGAAGCTGTAAGTGACAAAAACATCTCAAATCCTCGTTTAGTTACAGTGTGGTATCTGCTGAACTGGTTTTCTTTGAAGAGGGGATGTTGAGGCTCTGGAGCAAGTCCAGAGAAGAGCAACGAGGCTGGTGAAGGGGCTGGAGAACAGACCCTATGAGGAGCGGCTGAGAGAGCTGGGGTTGTTTAGCCTGGAGAAGAGGAGGCTGAGAGGAGACCTCATTACTCTCTACAAGTACCTGAAGGGTGGTTGTGGAGAGGGGGGAGCTGGGCTCTTCTCCCAAGTGACGGGGGACAGGAGGGAATGGCCTCAAGCTCCGCCAGGGTAGATTTAGGCTGGAGATTAGGAGGAGGTTTTTCACACAGAGGGTCATTGGGCATTGGAATAGGCTGCCCAGGGAGGTGGTTGAGTCACCTTCCCTAGAGGTGTTTAAGGCACAGGTGGATGAGGTATTGAGGGACTTGGTTTAGTGTTAGATAGGAATGGTTGGACTAGAAGATCCGATGGGTCCCTTCCAACCTGGTTGTTCTGTGATTCTGTGATTCTGTGAAATAAGATGCTAAATGGAATCACAATTCCAGACCTGCCCCCAATTTATACACCACCTGTCTGTTCCCTCAACATACACGATACTCCCTCTTTCTTGTGTCAAGAATCATAGAATCATAGAACAACCAGGCTGGAAGGGACCCATCGGATCTTCTAGTCCAATCATTCCTATCAAAAAAAAAGAAGATCATTTCATATGTACCAGCACTTGGAAGCAAAGGTAAAAAATAAAATGCAATCAGACACGTTACAATGGGAATTATGAACCCATAATAGGAAAAGTTGATTTCTTCCTCCCTGCATGTGCTAAGGAATTCTCGTTAAGTGAAGCTTTAAGCTTGGATTGAACAGGGAGAAGGAGTTTGTGGTAAAGACAAGGCAGTGACTTTACACATCTCCTTTGGGCTCAGTGTTAGCAGTTCACTGGAGTTAATCGTGAGTGCAGAAAGAGGGCAGTTCACATTAACAGGCCGAGGGAGCAGACACAGGCTGCACCTACTGCAACGCTGGCACTTGGATGTGAACACGGGAATCACTTCTGTCACACAAGATGCTCGGATTCAGTGCTCTTAAAGCAAAGCAGAAGCTCATTTAAGTTTAAGTGGGATCTAAATAAAAACACCTATTGATCTCGCATACTGTCACACGCTTGTAAGCTTCTTTTGTAACACACGATTGACTCTATAGTTTGCTGAATCAAATACAAGTTAATACATCAAATATATAAAATATAAATTAACAGCGTATTTTTTCCAGCTACTAAAACAGAAGTTCATACTGTAAAGTCTGGCATTTTAATCCTACACATAGAATCATAGAATAACCAGGTTGGAAGAGACCCACTGGATCCTTGAGTCCACTATTACTATACAATAAATCATTTTTTTCTAACCCTGAAACCTCACTCTTTATAGAGAAGCTGACCTCAACCTCAATTTTTTTTTAATTCAGTTAATTACCTTCTACAAATAATTAAGACTTCTGCTTTCATATTCTTTCACATATGTTTTCATAATAAATGTACAAGTCAGGGCATGGAAAAATATCACTTTAATGAAGTGAAGTAAATTCACATTACAATTAAAATACGAACTGTGAATACCCTGTAGTGAAGAATTTCTTCCTTGTGCCTAATCTAAATCTTCCCCCTTGCAGTTTACAACCATTCCCACTCATTCTGTCACTCCAGGCCCTTGGAAAAAGCCTCTCCCCAGCTTTCCTGGAGCCCCTTTCAGTCCTGGAAGCTGCTCTAAGGTCTCCTTGGAGCCTTCTCTTCTCCAGACTGAACAACCCCAACTCTCAGCCTGGCCTCACAGCAGAAGTGCTGCAGCCCTCAGATCATCTTTGGAGTCTTCTCTAGACCCGTTCCAACAGTTCCATCTCCTTCTTAGGTTGAGGATTCCAGAACTGGGCATGGGACTCCAGGTGGGGTCCCATGAGACAGTTCGTATTACGTAGGAAAATAAATGGCCTTTTTCTGCCTGCGTAAATTATAATTTATATACATGTATGCAGAATAAGTACACTCGAAGCCAGGACCACAATAAAATGAGCATTTTCCAACCTTCATTACAGCAAATAATGCTCACATCTTATGTCTTCCTTTCAAACAAGGATTTCTATGCAACAAGATCACTGGAGGAATCTAAACTCTCTACAACTACCTGAAAGGAGGTTGTAGAGAGGAGGGTGCTGGCCTCTTCTCCCAAGGGACAGGACGAGAGGGAATGGCCTCAAGCTCTGCCAGGGGAGATTTAGGTTGGACATTAGGAAAAATAATCACAGAAAGGGTCACTGGGCACTGACAGAGGCTGCCCAGGGAGGGGGTTGATTCACCTTCCCTGGGGGGATTTAAGGGATGGGTGGATGAGGTGCTGAGGGACATGGTTTAATGTTTGATAGGAATGGTTGGACTCGATGATCCGGTGGGTCTCTTCCAACCTGGTTGTTATATGATTCTATGATAAAACACACAAGATAACTTGTAATTCCCAACTACTCCCAGTGTGCGACTCCCAGCCAATATCTGATAGAGGTCAAGGTTAACAAAGAAACCGGCTCCATCGCTGATGACTATATTTTAAGCTTATAACTTCACTGTAATGGAAGCCCCACTGTGCTGGGACAGAGAAGCTGAGATTCACACTGGGACAACAGCTGCTCTCTAGATGGCCAGACTAGATAAAAAGAGAAATCAATTGGCCTCATTTATAACTCTAAACAAAGGTGTCTTTTGCAAGAAATACAGGTTTATTCGCATCTCTCAGCCCACCACAAAAGCTGACTTGTTACCATCTCCTGCTGCTGCCACCCCATGGTGTCCAAAGCAGACGTCCTCCAGACTCCTGCTGAAGGCACCCACTGTGTTCAAGGGTTGCTCATGGCCAGTCAGTTCATCCCACAATGCTTAACTCATAAGTTAGTTCATTTTAAAATAAAGCTTCCCTTGTTTTAGTGCTGATGAAAGCGAGTTACTACTCCAGCAATGAAATAAAGCCTCTCTAAACTAGCACTGGTGTCCATTCTAATATTCAAACCTTCAAACCAAGCACTGGTACAATTACCAGGCTGATTCATGTCTGCAGCTATAAAAATAACTTGGCTTTCTTAAAAAACATCCTAAAAATGTGCCGGTGCACACAAAAAAAAAAAAAGGCGCCGGTGGCAAAATCTCAACTTTTGCCTCATCTTTTACAAAGCACCAAGTTGAATTAAATGTCATCCAAAGGCTTTTTGTAAGCACTCCAATGTCTTTCAACAGTTCAAGCTGATGTAATGAAGATGGCTTTGTACAAGTGAGAGGAGGAAAACCACATCATCAGTCCTGTCTGCTCTAATGAGAAAGGAAAGCGGTAATTAGAATAAACCACCATTTACATGGATTAAAAAATACCTGTTTTAAAATAATGGTTCCAGCAATTAAATACTTCACCTTAAGTGAAATGCAACATTTCACCTGTTATTAGGAAGGGAACTGAGGTACTTTCTGCACGGCAAAATTCCAGTCGTGATTCATTTATAAACGGAGACAGAATAGTCACAAATAGTCCTGGTGAAAACTCCAGAAGAAATGTTAAATTCCAGATAAGAAGCTGCTATGTAACTGTGATTACAACCACACAGGAATTGAGATCAAGCCAGCCAGGAAAAAAGGCCTGTGAAGGTCATCTAAGGGCTGGAGCCTCTCCCATATGAGGTCAGGTTGAGAGAGTTGGGGTTGTTCAGCCTCAAGAAGAGAAGGCTCCAGAGAGACCTTAGAGCAGCTTCCAGTACTGAAAGGGGCTACAAGAAAGCTGTAGAGGGGCTTTTTCCAAGGGCCTGCAGTGAGAGGAAAATGGAGAATGGTTTGAAGCTGGAAGAGGGGAGATTGACATAAGATCTTGGGAAGAAATGTTTTGCTGTGAGGGTGGGGAGGCCCTGGCCCAGGTTGCCCAGAGCAGGGATGGCTGCCTGATGCATCCCTGGAGGGGTTCAAGGCCAGGCTGGATGGGGCTTGGAGTCCCTGATCCAGTGGGAAGCATCCCTGCATGTCAGAAGGATCAGAACTGGGTGGGCTTTAAGCTCCCTTCCAATTGAAACCATTCCATGATTCTACAAAAATGAAGTTAAGCTCTGAGAACAAGCAGTATAACAGAGCTTAGGACTCCTGTTAAAACTCTGAAATTTTCCCTTACCTCGGACACGAGACCATCTTCCACTGAACAATCACCAACTACCAATCCCTTCTCAATGTAAACAACTTTTGTCCTGATGATAGGAATGGTGTTGATAGGAATGGTTGGACTAGAAGAACCGGTGGGTCCCTTCCAACCTGGTTGTTCTATGATTCTATGAAATTTACTGTAATTTTGATGCCATATTGCTGTTTCAGCAGAGCTGCCAAGGAAACCTCCTTGTTATCTATTGACTCGGTACTGTTTTACTTCAAAAGAAGTCAGGGAACATGCAGACATTATTATTCTTATTGGCCAGAGCTGCTTGGTATGTTAAACTGGGTACTGTTTTAAAATAGGGCCTTGGTCTATGATCCCTTTTTCAAAAAAGATTAATTGCCAGTTTGTCCCACTCACCCAAGAAGCTAAACAAGTTAATAGTTTGCATTTCTTCTTCTGAGAAATGAAGTCACAAAGGAATGAGATTTGTGTGCAAGTTTCTTCTGCTCTTCCCAACACTCTTCTAAGGACCAACCCATTTGATACTTTTACTAGAAAACTACATTCGCTAAAATAATCAAATATGCATAGAGAAACAAGCTAGAAAGTATTTTCTGTCCAGGAGAGAACGCAGGGTGTTTGGACAGGCAGTTAGGACTTTTTAGAATCACTCCCATCTTCCTCTTCCCTAGAGACAGCAAATGAGCAAGAATCTGGGGGTTAACAGGGAGCAGTTGGAAAGCCTCACTGCCAGGAATGTTATGAATTACTGTTCTGTAACACAGAAACCAATAGTCATCGCTACACACACACCATTCACGAACTGATGTCATTGGTAAATCTGGCAAGACAGAAATTGTTCCCACTCACCACTCATTCCCCTGTGTGGGGAGATGCTTAACCCTAAGTAAGGGTTTGGAAACAAAGAGTCAAACAGCCAAACCCCAGTGATATGAATTGGTGCTGTTCCTGTGATCATCGCTGGGTGCTACAGGCAAATTCCTCTGGACAAAGCTGAGCAGAGTCTGAGCTCTCACTTCTCTGCAGGGATGGAAATTCCAGCTGAATGCAAGGGTGAAAGAAGTCACAGTGAGGGCGTTTAAGCACTGAAATGATTTACTAAGAAAGGTGGTAGAATCTGTACCCTTGAGACCTTTAGGAGTAAGAGATTCAACTTCTTAATTCTGTATGTACATAACAGAGTTGTGCGTTACTGATACAACCTTCAGCTTAGAGAAAATGCATCATCTACTTAAGTGTTTTATTTTGGGGGTTAAACAATCTCCCTCCTCCCAGTATGACATAAACAATTTTGCTCTCTAAATCCAACAGACACTACAAAGCTACAAAACAACTTCATCTCTGGGCAGGCAGCTTTTTGTTCACTTTGCCCTCCATGGTTTGGTGTAAGGGGATAAGGCACAAGGTTTGGAGTGAAAACAGAGAGGCTGAGTGACCATCAACTTCCAACTTCTGGAGCTGCAGCACGGGCTGGGTGGTGTGAATTTATAACTGGAGGGTAGATTGGAATAGAGAAGGGAGGCAGAAAAAAAGGCTCCTATGTCCAGGCTCTCACTCAGACCTAGTAAACAGAACTAAGCTAAAATGCAGATGAAGTTAACAGTCTATGTGCCAGTTGTGGTATATACTGTCTGATCAACTTTGCTATCTAACCATCCTTCTAGGCACAGAATCCCTGAATACCTCTTTTATTCTCCAGGATTTGTGCTTTTATTAAAAAAAGAAAGTATCCTGAAAGACTTGCAGAGACAACACTGAGAATGGAACTGAGCTATTTATTTGACTTTGCAAGTATAAGTCATTTGGAGACTTTGTACTTTTGAAGTTGTTTCAGCAAATGCAGAGTCAAGTGCTGGTAATTTATCCAGCTGAAGGGGTCTTACTTCATTAGCTGCATCTGTTCCATTCGCCAGAAAGATGCACATCAACAACTTTAGCTCACATTTAGCGAATTCACAGTTAGAATTCCCTACCCTTTCCTTTCTCACTGCCAAGACTAGAAAGGGATCTTCCCTAGGTAAGGCTTGCACTGCTACAGACACGTATTTTATCTCAGTTTCTCTGACAGAGATGCACCTTGGGTGAACCTGTTCCAAAAAAAAGACAGTGAATTTCTGTCTAAGGCACTGGCTAAGCTGCAACTTCCTTATCTGGGACTCCTGTTTGTCAATGATAATTTTCATTGCTGATAACATCCTGTACAGAAGGAGGGGGAAAGAGAGCACACAGTAAAGCTCTTTAGGACATCCACTTCAGCATGTTTTTAGTACAAGGAATGGCTGCGTATGATATTCTGAAACAAGAGAGCTCTCAGAAGACTTTCTCAATTACAGGAAAGGCAACCATATCAATTCCTCAACTTCCCCCTCACCGCAAGAAGGATGTTGAGGCTCTGGAGTGAGTCCAGAGAAGAGCAATGAAGCTGGTGAAGGGGCTGGAGAACTGGCCTGATGAGGAGCGGCTGAGAGAGCTGGGGGTATTTAGCCTGAAGAAGAGGAGGCTGAGGGGAGACCTCATTGCTCTCTCCAACTACCTGAAAGGAGGTTGTGGAGAGGAGGGAGCTAGACTCTTCTCCCAAGGGACAGGACAAGAGGGAATGGCCTCAAGCTCCACCAGGGGAGATTTAGGCTGGACATAAGGAAAAAGTTTTTCACAGAAAGGGTCACTGGTCCCTGGCAGAGGCTGCCCAGGGAGGTGGTTGATTCACCTTCCCTGGAGGGTTTTAAGGGACAGGTGGACAAGGTGCTGAGGGACATGGTTTAGTGACTGATAGGAATGGTTGGACTTGATGATCCAGTGGGTCTCTTCCAACCTGGCGATTCTTACTTAAAAGCAAACTTTTAAGGGAGATAATTTGACATATTACCTGCAATGACAGTGTTCTGATTATTTACTTGAATGTTTACACATAAACTGAAACTCCAGTTCATTTATACAAGCATCGATATCACTTATCCTCACCTTACATCACAGAGATGTCAATGAATCCAAAGTAGTTCTATATCATTACCCATCAAGTTAAAAACCCGCAGATGAGATTGCTGCCTTGGCACTACTCGCATTAAGAGCCTCTGGCAGAACAAGCAGGCAGCCAACAGTCATTTTTCAGAGCACCACTTTAATTAGTGAAATGAAAAGACAAAAAAACCCCAGAAAATGAAACTAAATTGGGTCACGCATGAGTGGCCTAAAGCGTTAAAAGCATTTCAGATTATTCTAGTTACAATAATTACTGCGAGTTTTGTAAACTAGTCTGAGTTTTAAAAAGTAAGTCTGAACCAGAATGTCACCTTACTCCATAATTCACAAAGGTGCGTGTGAAAAGGTGGCGTTTTAAGAGAGCTTTCAATTAGATATTTTTATTAAAAGCAGTGCAGTCATAATTATAGTGGACATGTTTATCACTAATATTAAACTAAGTATTTATTGCATTTCCAGGAGTCTAACACTGACTCCACCCAAAGAGCTGATTTTAACTCAGGTCAAACTACATCATAAGGAGAATAGAAGTTTTATTCATTAGAATTAAATAATCCTCTCATAGAATCATAGAACAACCAGGTTGGAAGGGACCCATCGGATCTTCGAGTCCAACCATTCCTATCAAACACTAAACCAAGTCCCTCAAGACCTCATCCACCTGTGCCTTAAACACCTCCAGGAAAGGTGACTCAACCACCTTCCTGGGAAGCCTATTCCAATGCCCAATGACCCTCTGTGTGAAGAACCTCCTCCTAATATGTCCAGCCTAAATCTCCCCCGGCGGAGTTTGAGGCCATTCCCTCTTGTCCTGTCCCCTGTCCCTTGGGAGAAGAGCCCAGCTCCCTCCTCTCTACAACCTCCCTTCAGGTAGTTGTAGAGAGTAATGAGGTCTCCTCTCAGCTTCCTCTTCTCCAGGCTCGAAGGAACAGTTTCTGCACATGTACTCATCTCCTGCCCTATCATGTTTAAAGGCCTGAGTGACAATTTCGTTGTAAGTGACAGATAAGGCAGATTGCAGAAAACTGAATTTGTACAGGACCTTCTTTACCTTCCAGTGAAATCCAGAGTCACCTTAAGAACAGATCAAGGTGAATGTCAGCAGCTACCTATTACATGGGCTAAACAGGTATAATTCACTCTTCTTTTGTATGTTGTCACAGAATCATGGAATGGGTTGGGTTGGAAGGGACTGTAAGGATCATTCCCGTCATTGTCCCTCTGTATTTTTCACCCACAAACCCCTCTGATAAATTGTGTGGCGCAGACACAAGTGGGAGATTAGAGGTTAGAGCCCACAGTAAACTTGCAGCTGGCTAGAACTCCTTGCAATGTTGAAACAGGCTGAATCCCTCATGTCTTAAAATGACTTCCCACAGTTTCAAGCACTAAGGACTAGCGAGTAACAGAACCTCAGCTTCACGCAGTGAAAACACAGGATGTTCCTGCAGAAATGTACCTACATGAGTCCAGCACCAGCTGCGATTTAAGAACATGCCCAGGTGCCACAGGTTTTGATCAGTCCAGGAAACCTTCCTCTGCTGCGCTTTGACTTTTCTCCTTCTTTTCCAGAGTGTTTTATTTTCTCCCCAGTCATTTCTGCTTTTCAGCATTTTTCACAATATTGAGAAAACACAATATTGAGTAAAGGTCACCAAATACCACTGTTTTCCAAATCTCCTCCGTTCAGCTAATGGGGTTATGTCAACGCAGACATGCATTAACTTTCAAACGCAGCCATAAATACTGAAAACCACTTTAAGTTCGGGTAGGACGTGGAACAGGGATACGAATACAAAGCAAACTTAAGAGGGGCTTTAAGATTTTTTGGATAAAGTAACAGCCAGTTTAAGCTGCCCACAATTATTTCAGGTTCATATTTCACAATGCTTTCATGTCAAAATGAAAGGAAGCTTTTATATCTACTGGCGCGGGAAGGACATCAAGTTGGCAACCTCCCTTTTTACAGGACAATAATTCATTTCAAGGTTCTAAAACGTGAGTTATTTCTATTGTTGCTTGCTGAAAAATAATCCTAAATTCCTCATTATCTTTAGAATGCAGAGGCCAGATATTCCAATAAATTATTAAACCATGCCTTGACAGCTTAGCGTATTTTGACAACCCTGAATACAGGCCCAAGACAGGTGCCAAAAATCTCAGGAATTTAGATGTTTTCGCTTGAACTTGTACAGGGGAGCAGTTGTTGCCCCATTCTATGTGATTTGAAAAGCATGCTTACAGAATTCTGTACCGTGTTTACCTTGTTTTACAGCAGAGTCAGATTATTTAGAAATTGTGTATAGCAGACAGGTGATCTTACCATCTAAACCATCCACTTTCCAGTCTCAAATTACTTAAAGGACTCTGACAAGAAAGCTGGGGAGGGGCTCTCCATCGGGGAGTGTAGAGACAGGACGAGGGGGAAAGGTTTTAAGCTAAAACAGGGGAGATCGAGATGAGATCTTGGTAAAAAATGTTTTGCTGTGAGGGTAGGGAGGCCCTGACCCAGGTTGCCCAGCGCAGGCGTGGCTGCCCCATCCCTGGAGGGGTTCAAGGCCAGGCTGGATGGGGCTTGGAGCCCATGATCCAGTGGGAGGTGTCCCTGCTCCTGGCAGGGGTGGGACTGGATGGGCTTTAAGGTCCTTCCAACTCAACCCATTCCATGTTTCTATGATGCTATTATACTGTGTCTTTCTGAGCTCTTCTGTACAATAACTGAGGGTCCAAAGGAGCCGACAAATAACTCGCATCTGGAATTTGAGGAAAGCCAAACAAAAGCACATGACATTGGCCATCACCTTTACTAGAAGTACATCAGAAATTTCAAATGCTGCAGTTCAACCCACCTTAGCGAGCAAAAGATATTTCAAAGCTCCATTTAGAAACCCTGATGACTTCAGAGGCTCATAGCAATCCTGCACAGTGCAACTGTGTGAATTTTAATGTTTCGCAAATCTAACTGGGGAGTTGATTCTTAAACTCAATTTGGGTTTTGACACGCATATATTGTTGAGATAAATCTAAGATTATAACACGCAATTAATGGAATATGCTCACAGCCACGTCTGAAAGTATCGCAGAGCAGAAGCGAAGCTGCAGATGGAGCGCAGCTATTTTCAGCTCCTGCAAAATATGGCCAATCTCTCCTGCTACTACAATTTCACGCACAGTTAGCTTCACCTCCATCCCATCCCTCTACGTTTTACACACCAGCAGCACGCTCCAGCTGACAGGCTGAGGCTTAAAACTTGCAGCTGTCCAAAGCAATACTGCTGAGTTCTGAATCAGTCTGAAAATGAATACAGAATGGCTACAAGAAGAGAAAATAACCAAAATTAATTTTTTTTTTTTGTTCTACCCACGGTACAATTAGGGAGTAATTAAAACATTTCACTGGAGAGGTGCCAGCAGAAGTTAAGAGCAAGATGAATACTGGGTAACTGGAGTACCTCGCAGCTATTTTCCGCAATGTCAATTCTCAGAATACAGGACCAATAACAAGACCAGGATTAATAAACATCTTTCAAGGGTGCAAAACAGTTGAAATCTGCAAACATCTCATTTGAGGTTGCACTGATGCAGCACAAAGGAATTTTAGGACCAGGCACATTTCGCAGATCTGTGAAAAGCAGCAGTGATACATAAAGATTCTTAGATACACTTGTTATTCCCTTACCTTTCATTTCAAATCCTAATTTCAAGCTCAGGAACAAGTCATGTTAATTCTTGTTTTGTCTGTTTCTACCACTCGCCACATGCTTACAAGGAGAAATAACTTCCCTACTCCTGCTTGCCTAACATTTCGAAAATACTATTTTAGCAAAAAGTTCCTATGAGTTAGATTGTTAATTTTTATGTAAGAGTAAAATCTTTGGCTCGATTACAGACACCTATTAGAGCCACGATTATAGAATCATAGAATCACCGGGTTGGAAGAGACCCACCGGATCATCGAGTCCAACCATTCCTATCAAAATTTATGCTAAAACATAAGACAGTTCGAAGAGT
The DNA here is from genome assembly GCA_033558105.1 of Coccyzus lansbergi. Lineage (NCBI taxonomy): Eukaryota > Metazoa > Chordata > Aves > Cuculiformes > Coccyzidae > Coccyzus > Coccyzus lansbergi. The sequence goes on from JAUMJK010000696.1 coordinate 196,925, forward strand.
GATGATGTTGAATGCAGAATTCAGTTAATATTCATGATTGCTTTTCCCAACAGCGATTTTCCACTGGCTACTCATTAAGAGAAATCACTCAGTACAAGTTTAAAAGCGAAAAAAAAATCAGTAAATCTGAAATATTCGCTTCCAAGCGGTGGTGACAGTATAAAAAATCCCACCTTGTGAAACAGCATTCAAAGGAATATTAGGAAGGATGCTATAATTTAGCACTCATCCACATAACCATGATATTATGATCCCACGTTTCTATTCACACGCAGCACAAAGAGCCTGTCTTCAAACACGATGTGAGAATAGGATCATAATCACTCCTATAATTCAGGCCAATACTTAACACATCAGCTCCAAATCTCAAATATCATCTATATTAAATTCCTTCCAAAATGCCATAGAGGTAAGAGAGGATAAAAGAACAATCAAGACGTACTTTGAATTGTGCTCTAAGGGCAAACTGTTCGTGTTTACTACAAAGCAGAAAATGAAACTGCATAAACCAACACAAACAGATTTTAAAAAAAAAAAACAACTTATAATACGCGATCTCTCGGTTCCTATGGATGTAAACCAAATTCTGGGTCACTGCAAAGAAATTTATCGAACACCCTCAAGATGCCATCCAGCTCCGTGCTATTTGTTCTACCAAGTCCAGCAGGGCTAAACCAGAACAAGTTTTGAGACTCAAAACATTTATGCTGTGAAGCCCCAGCCACAAAATGGCACTGGATCAGTCTTACATAAAAAATGTGATTATCCACACGATGAATTTAGGTCTGATTGAAGGTAATCAGAAACATATTTATTCATTTGAATTCTGCTGTCTGATCCACCTTGAATTGAGGCGATGTTTACGATACAAACTAAGTTTTGTCCTTGAGTAAATTACTGAGAAACCGATAGCTATGTTTTTCCACCCCCTCAGAAGTCACACTGACAGAAATGCAACTTAACTCCTCCAGTTTATTTTTCCAACAAACAACTGAGATTATCCTGCTTCCCAACTTCTTGTGCTGCATCTTCTGCCCACCGAGGTAAACCTGGAAGAGCCTATTTTTCTGTTCCTTTTCAGCGTATTTTGTTATCTTTTATTCTGAAATGTTTTAGCTTTTGTGAGCGCACGTGTGTATTTGTCCTTTTGAGGAGTGGTAGAGGGAGCTGGGGTTGTTTAGTCTGGAGAAAAGGAGGCCAAGGGGAGACCTTATCACTACATAAATTGCCTGAAAGGTTGTAGCGAGGTGGGGATTGGTCTCTTCACGCTGGCAGCCAGCGACAGGACAAAGGGAAGCAGCTTCACACACCAAGAGAGGTTTGGATTGGATATTAAGGAAGAATTTCTTTACTGAAAAGGTTGTTAAGTATTGGAACATGCCGCCTAGGGAGGTAGTGGAGCATTTTCTAGAGGCAACCTTGTCTTTATAAAATCAACACATCTAGCAAAGCCCTTCCTGTTCCAACCCCTGGCCATGGGCCACAGGATCAGGGGCTCCAAGCCCCATAAAACGTGGCCGTGAAACCTTCCAGGGATGGGGCAGCCACCCCTGCTCTGGGCAACCTGGGCCAGGGCCCCCCTAACCTCACAGGTAAACATTTAGAATCATAGAATCACCAGGCTGGAAGAGACCCATCGGATCATCGAGTCCAACCATTCCTATCATTTTTTCATATTCCTATCATCTTTGTCATTTCTTCCTAAGAAGGAAGAGAAACCTGCTCAATTCCTTCATTCGTTAAACGTAGTCCATTCCTTAGGTATCTTCTAGCCACTAAAAATAACTTCAGCATCTCTTCTCCTTGAAATCTCTGCTCTCCTGATAATTGATTGGTCTTTAACGCCTTCTAGAGCACTCTTAAATTACAGCATGCTGGAAAGCATGCATTCTTTTCAAGGTAAGGTTTTGCTGTACCTAAACTGATGGAAGCACAGCACAGGGTCAAGCAGGATACTTCCCAACACTTCTAACTGTTGGAACCCTATCGTTCTTGCTGCTGCAGGAGGCAGCTAAGCAGCCCTGTTTCTGTCAGTTTGTACCACTTCAGGAGCCACCTCAAAGGCTGCACCAGCTTTTGTTCCTCAGGACTGGACCGCATGACCCTGGACACTGTGGGTCAGCGACCAGAGAGGAGGTGGGAACCTTATCCTCCTTATCCTCTGGTTTTAACCTCCTCAAATCTCATAGAATCATAGAATCACCAGGTTGGAAGAGACCCATCAGATCATCAAGTCCAACCATTCCTATCAAACACTAAACCACGACCCTCAGCACCTCGTCCACCCATCCGTTAAACACCTCCAGGGAAGGGGAATCTACCACCTCCCTGGGCAGCCTATTCCAATGCCCAATCACCCTTTCCGTGAAAAACTTCCTCCTAATCTCCAGCCTAAATCTCCCCTGGTGGAGCTTGAGGCCATTCCCTCTTGTCCTGTCCCCTGTCCCTTGGGAGAAGAGCCCAGCTCCCTCCTCTCTACAACCTCCTTGCAGGTAGTTGCGGAGAGTAATGAGGTCTCCCCTCAGCCTCCTCTTCTCCAGGAGAAGCACCCCCAGCTCTCTCAGCTGCTCCTCATAAGGCCTGTTCTCCAGCCCCTTCACCAGCCTCGTTGCTCTTCTCTGGACTCGCTCCAGAGCCTCAAGATCCTTCTTGTGGTGAGGGGCCCAGAACTGAACACAGGATTTGAGGAGCGGTCTCACCAGTGCTGAGTACAGAGGGAGAAAAACCTCCCTGGACCTGCTGCATTTTCCTGTTGGAATTGTAATCCTGATCCTCATATATTTTTGAAATTTAAGTTTCAGAAACATAACATCACGTATTAAATTATTAAAGGGATTTGGTCCCAAACCCACCTTTCTAGTTTCCAACTGCGCTTCCTCTTGGCAGCACTGCCTGCAGAACGGATCCAACTGGTTCAGGTTGAACTGTCCAAGGAGGTTGCAGGAACTGCAGAGCAAGTTACTGGAGAAACCCAGCTCCCTGCAAGCCTCTGATGACAACTGTGCTCCATAGACACTGATCTGAAAAGCGACACAATGGAATACTTCAGTATGGAATTATTTTTTTGAAGATGGAAGATTTTAAACGCTTTAATGATTAAGTAAGATAGTTAAGTCTCTTGTGACTGCTTTACAGTAACACCTAGGGACATGACATTTCCTGAGGGACATGGTTTAGCGTTTGATAGGAATGGTGGACTCGATGATCCGATGGGTCTCTTCCAACCTGGTTGTTCTATGATGCTAAGTGCAAAATATCACCTCATTCTGAGGAAGGGTCTCAAACTAATACTGAATTCTCGACACTCATATTATGCACATTTCAAAGTATCAGACCTGATAAAATAAATTAATATACACTTCTCCCCACTCCACAGGGATGTCTCACACGCTGGCTTAAAACCTTTCCTTCCAGTTGTATCCTGAGGCTATGGGAACGTAAGACTGGGAATTACGAAAGGAGAGAGCTTCCCAAAGTGTTTCTCAGTCTAGGTGAATAGTTTTGGGATGGGATGGGTGAGAAGGCACAGGACAACATCTCAGGGATGGCATGAGGGACAAGGCTTGGGAAGATGTCTCATGGATAGAATGAGATGGAAGATGAGACACGAGACGCATAGGACAACGCCTCAGGGACAAGATGGGATGGGGGATAAGGCACAGGACGACATCTCTGGGATGGGATCATAGAATCACAGAACAACCAGGTTGGAAGGGACCCATCGGATCATCGAGTCCAACCATAGGATGAGGGACAAGGTACGTGACGATGCCTTAGAGATGGAATGGGAGTGAGGACAAGGCACGGGATGTCGCCTCAAGGATGGGACGGGACAGGATGAGCAATAAGGCAGAGGATGACGCCTTAGGGATGGGATGGGCAGGGCCGCTGCCTCCGCCCCGCTCCGGGACACGTCTCACTGCCGCCCCAGTTCCGTCCTTCCCCCCTCTCTCCCCCAAGAACCGCAGCCGCGCTCAGCCCCGGAGAAGAGCGGCCTCTCACCGACTGCAGCCCCAGCAGCAGCCACAGCCCCCAGCGCCTCAGAGCCGCCAGCTCGACCGCTGCCGCCATCTTGGTCCCGGGCCGCTCCCGCCAGCACCGCCGGGGGGACCTTAGCTATTCCGGGTGCCCTGCGCACCGCCTGAAGCAAGAGAGGAAAACTCGTTCCCATATCCGTCACCACAAGCTCCCTGAAAGCCTCTATTGCAAGGAGAGAACAAAGCTACTTCACTAAGTTCTTCCTTGAGCTACACAGCGCGGCTGGATGAGATGTGGTTTCCCAGCCTCAGTCAGGCATTGCTGAGGCCACCCTGCTCGGGGTCCTTAACCGCTACGGAGGGTCGCGGCCGGCGGCGAACCGGCACCCGAGCCCC